>OMNW01002742.1:94985-115410 GCA_900303245.1 Selene dorsalis
ATTCATACAATGCATACTGATTTCTAAACTGTTTTTTTTTTTTCGCAGTAAGTCAAACCAAAGTGAATTACACTAAATTCGGATAGCATGCATACAAAACAGCTGATTTCTGAGTTTGCCGTATTCTCCAGCAATACACAATGCACAAAGGAGCTGCTCACAAAGCTGGAAAAAAAACATTCAGTCTCCAAGGTGGTGAACCAGCTCACGAAAGATCTCCGAAAACAAAAATAATCAATCACATGTTGAATGTAGCATCTTAACCTATAACTTCTCCACTGTGCACAACTACTACTTCTACCTCGGTAAGAGATCTGATTGTGCACAAGTACGCTGTAGCAGATATTAAACATGAGTTGATTCTGGTAGATTTGTAGTAAAGTCAATACAAACAAGCACAATCAGCAAATTAAACAATGTGAGACAAAATCTCCATGGGAGACCCTTATATATTTTTATCTGATCTCTGTTACAAGATTTTGGGGAAGATAAAGATTAGATGACTGTGTGCTTGAGGGGGAGAGTGGATCTATGAATAAATGCACATAAATTAAAACCCTTCATTGATGAAGGTCTTGCCACTAAGCAGGAACACACATGACAGTAGGATATGGACAGTGAGCTTAAACATATCAAATATCAAACCACACTCACTACACTAAGATATTGAAGCAAAGTAACACTGGTAGAAATTGCCTCCATGTGTGAGCCCTTACACATAATCGGGTTGTTATCAACCCAGCGTGAGTGCTGGAGTCAAATCTGACAGCAAATGTGTTAAAAGATTATGCAAAATTTAATATTTTAGGATTTACAGAATACATTTCCTGCAAGTTTCTCATGTGAGGCCCCGCTATTCTGGTCCATTAATGAGCTTCCCCTCATTGAGACTTGGGGATTGTCACACTTTGAAAAGAAATTAATAAGTAATATCACAGTGCAAAAACTTTGGAAACTTGTTTTGTTGCTCATCAAGGGCTAATTGGTGGCTGTTTTGGGGTGTAATATCTGCCCCGATAACAAGACAGTTGACAATTTGATGTAATGCTGAGAGGCTTTGGATTATTTTTAACTTTTCCTGCATCAAGCTGAATTTTTGTTTTGGTTTTATATTGCAATTTGACCATCTCCTAACCCCCACCTCCAGTGTTTAATGATCATAGAGTAGAATGGGTTTATATTTGGATTTCTCCACATTCGGGGTGAGGCTGTAGAAGTGACATGCCACATGGAAGAACTCTGAGGGTGTTGCCTTTATTTTTGTAAGAAATGTATTAACATTGTGTTTATGTGGTTTAGTGTATGCTGAAAATTGTTAGCATGTTTGGCTAACTGCTAACTAAAAAGTCCTAAATGGTCTTGGGCTTCGTACAATATGAAGCATCCAGAGCGGCCAGGTCACCTTGGACAGGCTTGTTAAGTCTTATTGTGTTCAGGCTTATTATATTCCCAGAATCAGGATCAAGCAAAGTAAAGCAGCTTTTTCTTAAACTGTCAGCTCTTTTAATCAGAGCTTAAACCATTACTATTTATTGCATCTTACCAACAAGTTACATGTGTAAGAGCTTTTATAATCTGTGGTGTGTCAGGGAACAGTCAACTACCTTGGCTTCCATCCTTTAATCTTTAAATGCTTACCTTCGTGTTTTTAACGTTTGTAGCCTATAATGTTTTTTTGTTGTTGTTGTTTTTTTTATTACTATTATCACTGCAGCACTTCTAAAACTGTGTTTCTTAATATTTACATTAACAGGCTATATTCATTTATTCAAATTAATTTTATAGCAAATCTACAACTGTGGAAGGATGGTAACATATTTTCTGTGTGGCCAAAAATATGTTCACTTTTATAAGGCTCTTGTTTTGAAAATTAGCAGTAGCCTATCAATGTTCCAAACTCAGACATGTCAACTAGTTCCCGTGGGCAGTGTTAGCCAGCAAGCACAGGTGCTAAAACCAGCTGTGACAGTTGTTTTAGCTGTCAAAATCAATGCGCATTTGTCTACTTCTGTCATAAATTATGTATAAGTATTAGTTTATTTTCTTTTATAAAAAAAATATACTTTTTGAAATGAGTCAATTACCAATATTAGAGACCCCTTTTCAAATAATCCATGTAATGTTAGTTTGATTAGCTAGCTGCAGGCAATGCCAGGACAGCTGTGTTAGCTGTCAGTAACAGTGGTAGGCAGGTAGCTGTAAATAGAGTCTTTAGTCTAAAATCAATGACCCATTCTTTGAAAAAATAAGAATTTCAAAAATCTTCAACTCACAGTAGCCTGAACACCTCCTGTGAGAACAACAGTAAGCGGCTAAGTGAACCAATGATATATGAACTAATTTCCCAGTTTCCCTCTGATTTAGAGGTTGATTCATTCTATGAAGTATTAATCACTAAGAAGCATATGAAATTAAAATGAAATGTGATGGAAAAAGTCTAGAAAATCTGGTGATTTACTGTTATAGCTCTCATTGAACATACCAATACAACATACACTGAAGGTTAGGCATTTCCTGCTTTATGATGATGTAAATTTAGGAAGCAGGGATCCCTAAGCACTAGACACATTACTGACTCCTTGCTCAAATTAGAGGAAAGCAGAACCGACCGCCATGCGATTGGAGAGTTAGTGAGCCTGTTGCTAATCACCAATCATCATTTTGACTCAGACATAAAATGAACATAAAACGTGCCCTGCCATTGCTTATGACAAATCAGACTGAAATTCACACGGGCTCATGAGAACTGAACAGCGAGCTGCACAAGAGGCAATTGAGACGTGTTTTGAATGGTAGAGAGGTCACACTTCAACTACTCAGCTTCAAGCATCATCGCAGCCGTCATTATCACTGGCAAAGTGTGCTTGTCACTTGCTGTGCTTCTGTAATTTCTATCAAAACTGGTAAACCACAGGAAGACAGACTCAAAAGCGCGACTTAAACACACAGTTCCAGGTTTCAGAAATCGAGGTTCTTACTGTCGAGGTTCAGTATGCAGACAAGACAAGGCAGCAGATCAGGCGTTAAAAAAAAAGTCAGAAGAGTCAGAAAGGTAGTGAGAAAAACCCCTACAAAACCAGGAACACAGACATTAGAAAGAGATGGAGACAAACGAAAGGGGAGCACAGACAAAATACACAACGACAAGGGACACGATGAGACAGGGGTGAAACCAATCAAGGTGGGCCAGACAACCATTGTGGCGTGAAACAGTGGCCCAGGGCAGGAAGTGAGGGATTTGATATGAGACGAGAGGGGATAACAAAAATAAGGCAGGACATAGTGGGAAATATGAAAACTAATGAACATATGACCTGGGACATTGTGTTGTCTTTTATTTGGGAAAGCTTCTACAATGATTAAATGACCAAGACATTAGGTATCGTAGCTGTACAGGATACAAAGTGAAATGAATTCATCAAAGATGTTGGAGCTCACTATGGCTGCCTCAGGTTTTCATTCATTTTACTTTTTCTTTAACTTTAATATTCTCAACCAGCATAAAATCCTATAGGAACACTCCACTTTGTGTCAAAGTTTGGTTTTAAAGATTTTATTGGAAAATAATAAATAAACAAATGTGTTCCCTTCTTCTTCATCCCGTACAGAACTCCAGCCCCAGCCAATGGCATCTCTTCAGTAATACACACCTGGGCTGTATTCAAAACCACCTACGAATGTGTTTTTTTTTAAATGCCGCCATTAGGACATAATGGAGCAGAGGCATCGGTGTAGGCCTCGCTTTATCCATCTCCACAGTCAAGACAGGTTGACATCGCCCTCGTCCTGTGGATTACAAAACCTGGACGGACGCTGAATCATTGGAGCGACGCCAGGACCGTAAAGCATTGTTTCAAGGTGACTATGGTAACTGTCGGAGTGTTGTTGTTGATTTTCTATGTGTTTCTTTTTTGGAAGAGGAGTCACTAAAGACCTGAAGACTTTTTATTGAGGGAGGGGTCACTTGGAGGTTTTTTTACAGACCAAGTTGAACTGAACTTCCTGTTGACTGAATTGAACTGCTTTTGTCGTTGTTAGTGGTGTGGGACATTTTGAACGTTCTGCTTTGTGGTTACGCCTGAAAAGGACATTTTTGTTTGAGATTTGTGCTTGGACTTTAATACACATGGAGGTAACTGTGCCTCGTTGTCAGCTGTGTCTTGTCTGTCTCCTCTCATGCTGAGTCTTGGCAGTTTGTTTGAAGGGTCACAAGTTGCTGAATTGTGTATCCTTGTGGGGGGATTGACCTGTCTCTAACTCAATTCAAGCTGTCGGAGTCTGCTCCAGCTGGCACCCCTAGAAATCACAGGTAATCCGCTACAGTATGTTTGTTCGCATGATGTTTCAACTGGTTATAGATGTTAATAGAATATTTATTCTAATTTTAGTTCTGTTTTATTTTTCACTGACTCCTGAGGAATGTATCTGGTACTTAAGCTTCAGTTGAGCTTCCACTGTGTTCACAGGCTAGTTGTTAGTGTGTGTCTCTGCCCCTCTCTGGTGCTGGTCAGGTGGGGTTCATGGGTCCTCAGAGCCTCTTCAGCTTAGAGCAGGCCAAAGAGAACAAAACCAAAGTTGTGAGAGTGACAGTACAAAACCTAGTGGTTCTCTGGAATCACAGCTAACTTGCACCAGGGGAGAATGGCGCTAACAAGTCATGATTGCGTTGGTAGACTTCCTTTTGCAGATTTATAGTTGTTTTTTTTTTCTTTCTGCATCCAGCATCTACCCACACAGGGTCAGTGGATGTGCACAAAGTTACTCTAATTAAGCAGTGAATCAAAGCAGTAAAACTGGGGCCTGGAAAACAAAAACAATAAACTTAAAGACACTAAAATGTGCACATACACACACAAAAAAAAACCTGGAAAAAAACATTAAACTGAGGCAAACAGCAGAGTGTGGTTATCATTTTCTGTAGGTTTCTCATCACAATCAATTTCTAATACAAATAAATGACATAGTGCAACTTTAACGTTAAATCTTTAGCACTTTTTTCCTCTACAGCATGCAGTAGACATATAACATTTGGCATTGATATTGAGTTTCTTTACCAGTGTTTCTGGGTAGAAGGCCAATCTATAGTTCCTGGACCAGTGTATTTAGGATGACGACTTTCACCGCCACCCCTGGAAATATGGTGTAACATCTCATGTACTTGAGCAGCTCAACTGACATGAAAAACAAGCAACAAGTCATGAGTCAAAAAAAGTTTTGCCTGAGCTTCCCACAGGCTGGATCTGCAGTTTGTGTTAAAGGAAGTCAGGAATTAAAAACTGTAAAATTGTATAGTTTTATGTCACACCTTACTGAGAGCAGTATAGATTTATCTTGTGCAGAAAAAGCCCCGTGTTCACACTCTGGCCAATATTAATTAGTTAAATCGACATTAAGAAGATTAAATGAATCGCAGATTTTAAACCAAAACCACTAAATCGTGCGTTTCCTTTGTTTCAGCTCATCACAAGACAGGTTTTTCCTTCTCCACACACAGCATGAGACTTTTTCATTAAATCAATACACACACTGCAATATTAAGTATTTTCAGAGTTTAGCTGCATACATCTCATTTTTTCCCTTTCCTCTTCACAAAGGGTGCAGCTGAAATACTTTCCCACTTACCATTCATAACACATCCACTTGATCTGATTTCATATTGTTCTTTCCTCAGGTCTGTAGTATGAAACTACTATTATGGAATACCAAAGGCCGCGGGTCCAAAGTGAAAAGTCCCATTAATAAAGAAGAGATTACTTTCACTTGCTGTCAAGGCTCTGTGCTGCTAAAGGATTGATGCTCTCACATTAAATCAGCCCCTTGAAAGGTCCTTCCAAAACTGTACCAGTGCCAACTGTATTGGTAATTTTTTTTCTCTATTATGTTTCACTTTCAGGGCATGTTCAGTGGTATTATCAAGGCATTGATATTGGGGTTTTGCTTTGTTTGTTTGTTGGTTTGGTCATTTTTGAAACAAGTATTTTTCTTTCTTTCTTTCTTTCTTTCTTTCTTTCTTTCTTTCTTTCTTTCTTTCTTTCTTTCTTTCTTTCTTTCTTTCTTTCTTTCTTTCTTTCTCTCTTTCTTTCTTTCTTTCTTTCTTTCTGTCTGTCTGTCTGTCTTTCCTTCCTTCTGTCTTCTCTTTCCCCATTTCTCTCCTCAGAGCCACGGGGTTTGTTGTTCACTTTATGTTGTCTGAGCCATCATTCAAAATGCAGGGCTTTCTTCTGACAGGCACTGAAGCACGGAAATGAGAAATGACTTACACAGTTTAGCTCCTCTTCATTTTCACTTGCCTTATTATTATCGAACACGTGCACGCTCACGCTCACACACACACCCACGGACACGCGCATGCACGCACACACACTTGCACGCTCCTTCACAGATGATTAGTGAAGTCTCCTCAGTGAAAAGACACCCAAATCTGTAAAGTGGTGAGAGGTTTTTTGTCAATGTCCACACTCCATGACATACAGTACATTTAGTTGACTCTGACACTGCGAAGAGCGATGGCCCCTGCACACCACTAATTAGCTGTCATTCATAATTGATTAAAGTCCAAATGTAAATAATAAATGGAAATCGAATTTTATTTGGAATGTCTTGTCAACTACATTTACCTAGGGCATGGCTGAGGCTGGATGTAAACATGGCTGCAAATTCACCAATCAGATTTGGTTAATTGTGTTAAAGGACAAAGAGGCGCGGGAGGTGTCACTTGACTTGAGGGAGGTTTATTTTTTCTACCTTTTTTTTTTTCTTCTTTTTTTTGGCCATTACACATTTTCATGACGCACTTCCAGTTCTTGTCATGAGAAAATGATGGACCAGGGTCTTGGTTTTGCGCTGAAGGCAGCACTTAAAATCTGACACCGAGCCGATCTCGACTTGACTTTTTTGGAGGAACTTTTACTACTTTCTGAGGAGAGAGCAAAAATAGTCATTATACCTTAGGTGTTTTTCATTTTCTCTCACTTTCAGCTTTATGCATTATGAAACAGAATCCAAAGTGTGTGTGTCTGTTTTTTTTGTTTTTTTTTTGGAAGGCCTAAGTGTAGGACCTAAGTGCATTTACTCACTAACTTGTACTTTATTTGACTATTTCCATCTTATACTTTATTATTCTCCACAAAATCCTTCAGGGAAATTTAAATTTTTTTACTCAACTATGTTTATTTAACAGCTGCAGTTACTTACTGCTTTGATTGGCTTGATATAGATCTAATATTAAAATTAAAGAATTTGATAAGCTCCTTCATGCTCACAGCAATGATTTACATTATGTGGCTGATTTGATCTGCTCAGGTTGGAGTCATGCACAACCTCATATGCTTGGATTCACACTTGGTTAGTCTTTACTAATCGTTTTTTTTCTCGATTAGTTTGAGGAACTTCACACATCAGAAACATCATTCTCACAACTCTTAGTGCAGCTCTCACTTTCCGCTGTATCCGTCTATATCTCACTTTAATAACAGACCTCTCCCTCACTTCCTGCATTGCATTCATTTTTTTTTCCATCAGATCACTTTAAGCTTTTTCCCTTTTGAATGAAAGACATAATGTACATGCTGAGACTTTACTGTTTATAGGTGAGTCAGAGTTCAAAGTTCGATTGCATATTTTTCCTTTGTCTACTGTCCAATGCATAGTCTCATATTTATAACTGAATGATTTTCTCTATGCTTTACTGTAGGTTAAGTACTGGATATACTGTGAATGTGCAGACACATTTTTCAACACAATTCAAAACCATTAACACAAATCCAAAAATTGCACACCCAAAATGTGAAGTGCCTTCAGCGTTCCTGCACACTTGCTGCAGAATGTAACAGTGGATTGAAAAACTGTGAAGACGTCCCACAATCAGGTGTTTGCATCATATGCCAAGCACCTTTTTCTATTATAGTAAATATTTAAGTAAACATTGTTTGAGATAAGAAGCTATTCTGTCTTCAAAAAGCTTGAGTATATATTTCCACACAGTGTTTCAGAGACATCCACTGAGGAAGTTTCAAATGTTCTCAGTAGCCTGTAGTAAACACAAACACAGCGTTGAAACAGCATATTTCTCCAACATGTTACTTATGATACACTGTATACAGTTTTGTGTCTGGAAGTTTCTGAAGTTCAGTTTTTCGGTTTGTCAGTCAATTTTTATAACAAAGTGTCAGAACATTTGGTGTCTGAGTTTGTGAACTCTGGTGAAAAGGTTTGCATCACAAACGACACTGTAGGGGTCGACTGACTTTGCATGTTTGGACACATGTTTCAACAGTTTAAGAACACATGTGATATAGTGTTGTTCCTCCTGAGAGCTGCATTAGGAGTTGTGAAAATTACAATTATAAAGTGTGAATATCATCAAAGTGACTGTGAACTAATGAACTACTGGTAAAGTTTGATCATGTTATGTGATAAATCTGACTGAATCTCTGATGAAAAAATCTTATTCTTTTAATGTTGTCGCATAAAAAATGCTACAGTAATTTTAATGCAGAACATTTTTAGACTGCTGCACTTCTTTTTCAAGTGAAATAATCTGAATCTGTCCTCCAGTGGTGATGACACCAAGCTAGAAAACATCACTTTGGGCAATGAAAGAACTGTTTCCTGACATTTCTGACAAGGCGCTAAATGGTTCATTGAAGAATTAATCTGCAGCAGAATCTATAATGAAAACAAATGTTAATTGCAACCCTACATTTCACACAATTAACGCACTTCATCGGCTGTATTTCTCTTTCTGCCGCTGATACTGGGACTCCATTACATTATTCTGACAAGGACTCGGTTTTGTTAGAGTTTGTGTTATAACTGGCTCATGCAGGATAGTTTTTCCTTTGGGGCATTTGACCCTGAATTAAACCACAGGACAGGAAAAAAAATTGTGTACAAGCGTTTGTATGTGTGTGTGTGTGTATGTGTGTGTTTGCATTTTAGTGTAGCACAAGCAATTTTAGTAATCACTACCGGCCAGGCACCAGGCTCTCCCTGCATTTTGGATGTCTGTGTGTCTCCATTGTGTATGCACATATTGTGAGGAGTGTGCTCTTGGAGACAGAAAAAAAGCCATCGATGCAGTCCTCAGAAGTAGCACATCATTAATAACGGAGGGACCTTTGAAGATCCTGCATAAATGTCTAATTAGGTTTGGTAACCTTTAGGAAACTCAAGTGGGTGAATACTAAACAGGCCTGGAGATCTTGTACTGCATGGCAAACTAAGCACTCAACATGTGGGAGAGAGCGCTGACATTGAGGAGGTTTGTTCCCCTGCCTGAAAGGGCATGCAATTTAAGCCACATTACAAGCGTGTCTGAAGTCATTGGCCAATTTCGGGCCAATTTATCGCAGTTAACCATCCTGTGTATACACGTCATCATGGAGGTGGAACAAAAAATTTGCCATGTTTTTTTTTCTTTATTTCTTTTTTTATTCATCTTTTGTCCTGCCCTTCAAGCTGTGTGAATCCCTGTTCTGCATAACTGTGACAAGCCTGCATGGCATTTAGCAGTACCCTTAAGTCAGAGCATTCAAGCCATGTTTGGTCTGATAGTGTTACGAGGACGTGACCTAGAAAATACTACAGAGGAAAACAGCCCTGCCTTACATCACAGCGTCCTTGTCTTTGCCTAATAATACGTGTATCAGCAGATGACACCATAAAACAATAAAAATACCGGCATGCATGTTTTGCTTTAATACACCTGGCATCCTGCTGTCACAGTGCTGCAGGTAGTCGAGCTTCTTTCTTTAACTGCTGCAGGAATCCCAGGTTGAAGCGCTGTCGTCTCGCTGTGAGTTTGCTCTTGGTTAATGACAGATTTTCTCCAAAATTAACCAACAAAAACTCTGTCAAACAAGTGGAAGTAATCAAAACTGATGTGGTGTAGGAATATAAAAGCATGAAAATCGACTAATTACAGTGTAATAAAATTCATTTGAAGGCAGTAAATGGTAGGTATAATAGAATGGTAATGATATGTAACCCCTGGAGCCGTCTGAATACAAATTGAATTTTCAAAAAAAATATAAAAACCATTCTGGGACATACAGACAGAGGACATATTAGGAGTAACAACAATAACAATGATTATTTATAAAGCGCTTTTCTAGGGAAGCCCCAGTGGCTCATCCAGTAAAGTGTCCTGGTCCTAAAAGCAGCAGCCATGGGTTTGAGTCCAAGTCTGACCCACAATCCTTTAATGAAAGTCATCCTGTCTCTCTCTCCCAGACTTTCTTGTCAGGCTTGCCCTGTAGTATCTAAATCAAGGTATAAAAGCCCAAAACTGTCTTATAAGAATTAAGGCACTTTTCTAAGTAAAGTTAGAGCACTTCACAGAAAAGGAAAAGAAGATAAAAGATAAAGCCAAAGAGCCTGAGCACAGCAGAAGTGATTAATAACAGCAATAGAAAAAGACAAACAAGGTGATAGAGGCAACAATTAAACGAAATTTAAAAGGACTTAATGGGTTTTAACGAGCAGCAGATCTTTCCAAAGTATATGGTTTCTGACATTGTGAGTTATCAATCTTGCCCAATCAATCCAGCATAAAATGTCTCAGTAAGGTGTTGGGTCACCACATGCTGCCAGAACAGCTGCCATCCTCCTCAGCACTGACTCACTACATCTCTGGATTCTCCTTGAGGGACGAGCAATGTCCCTCCATCCAAAAGATGTTCCCTCATTTGATGTTTTGACGATGTTGTCTCACACTTTGGTCCAAAAACTTCCTTAGATGCTCAGTTGGGTTGAGATCTGATGACTGTGAAGGCCAGAGCGTGTGATTCACCATCGTCAAATGTGCACTGTCGACCTCAGTTTCTCACCTTTTTACTGATAAACATAAATGTAAATGCAGATGTCACTTTAGTCACTGCTACTGTTGAATCACTGTCCGGTCCTTTGTGACTGAGTCTCCTGCTCCAACAACGAACCCTCTTTCAAAGTCACTCAGATCCTCCCTTCTTACAATCTTGATCCAGAATCGGAATTAAACAGGATCTGCTCGGCTTTTTTACACCTGCCACAGAGCATGATGGGAGGTTCAGTGCTTAGTTCCAACAGTGAGGTGCAGCTGTGCGGCAGCATCTGAATTTGTTGTGTTTTTCCACACATTTATTACTTGTTTTTTCCCTTTAAAATGATACCTGTCTGTATGAACTACTGATAAATGCATTCATGTATAACCATATATATGCTATCGTATCATATATTTGAAGGTGATACATGTTATGCCTATACAACTAGACCTACACAGTGAGATAAGTAAAAGCAGCCTCTGATTTAAGAGGTAAGACAGGCTCTAAAACTGCAGTACATACATATTTTACATATTGAGGTTATTATAGCTCTAAATGGAGTTTTATGTATATATATATATTTTGTCTTCTATCACCATAAACAGATTTAAGGCTGTCCATATTTTCTAAAAATAAACACAGACCAGTTATGAAGCTTCACCTCCAGCTTCTTGTTGAATAAACATACACCTCCCAAGACATACATCACAGACATATGCACTCACACATAAATGCACCCACACACACATATTCAAGTAAACACACACGCACAGAGTTGTCAGAGCGCAGTGTAAAATCAGAGGGGCTGTTAATGGAGGCGGACAGCTTGGCTGCTGTTTCATCAAAGTGCAGAGGAAATGCAGATCTGTGTCCTGCAGGATGCAGGGAATTGGATCAGCTTCCTTCTGTCTGCTGAATTTGAAACACACACCAGCAGGGATTAGACAGCCTTTACCCCTGTACAGTGACTTTGTAATGGCCATCCACAGGAAATATTTACTCACTGTCTCGCATGTGTTGATATGGTCCAAATTTGTCCCCGGGCCACAGAGCAGTGTTTAGCTGCCAGCAACGAGGAAACCCTCAAGATATTTTCCTAATTTGTCTTACAAAAGCAGCTCTGACCTCTCATCTGATTGTGTTTGGTATCTGCTTTATGATAAAAGCAGAAGTAGGCTTTAATACAGTAACAACACCGCTGGAACTAACTTGTGTAACTGTTTTAAATGCAACATGTATATGGCTGTGTTATATAACGTTAAGAAAAATAATTCAGTTTCTTAATTGAAATAGATTTGCTGAACTTTTCTATATCTATTTACAATACCAGATAAATCTGTTCTTGTTATTGGTGATGCAAAAAAAATGGTGAATTCTTTTTATTAAAGTTTAATAGTTTAATAAATTATTAAAGTAACACTCTGCTTGTTGACAGGTTAACCAGATGATCATCTGGCCACGGCAAGTTACCACCAGATCAATAAAGGAAAAGGTATATGTTAATCACAAAATATCTGATGCTGGAAACATCTATTCACAGTTTATAGTGTTTATACAAGATTGAACCTTGTATCAGTGTGAAATGAGAAGCCACTGTATAGGCCGGACACAATGTAAACTACATACATTTATATCAGAGTGACACTATGGTGGCAAAGATATTTGGAAGACATATGATGAAGACTTCGATCATTTAATAATAATGTTATTTTCTCAGTATGTCCAATGGAATATTCAGTGTTATTATTAAAATAGCATGCACATTTTGATCTTCCCTGCTTGCAGGAGGCGACTTTGGTCATTTTTAAAGCTCAATATCAATGGAAAAAAAAAAATTACAAAAATTACATTCGCAGTAAAACCCTCTTCTGTGACTCTGACTCCCTCTAGTAATTTTATTTAACTTCTAACAGAAAATAACTTCATGTAGAAAGGAGAGGAGGACATGAAATGAAACGAGCATCAACTAAACTACACAGACTTTGATTTCACATTTTAACACCATTCTCATATCAGTGCTGATGCGTTTGGATTTCACTTTAACCTCTAATTACCCTGAAGAAGAGCAGCTTCACTGGATAGCAGCCACGCATGCTATTTAGTGCGTGAGACAAACACAAGCACAAACAAGCTAGACATCACTCCATTATACATGTCAAAACAAGGTATTCACTAAGACGAAATGCTGGAGCCGCAGCAATTCCACCACAGCGCAGGAACAATCTACCAGATGTTTTGTCATTAGGTATCAAAGCAGCCAGGTTCATCTCCGCCATTCAACAAGGACAGAGTTTCTACAATAGCATTTAATGAATCACTTTAAGGTTGATGTTATTTTAGGAGAATCCACATCAGCCCTTGGGAACCATATGTGCAATTTTAACACGTTCCACAATCGGTCAGCTGCATCTCGCTACTTCAAGGTGAAGGTCAGGGAGAGGAGCGCCAGTTATGTTCTTTGTGGATTATATTCCATCACCGGTGCGCAGGAATGCAAAGTTTTTTTACAGATTAATATAATCAACAGCCACCTGAACGTAGCTCTTACTCCCACGCCTATCTTCATTGTGCGTCTCTCTCCAGAGAACCACAAAGAGAAGGTGTCAACTGGTTTTGCCACGTTGATGGAGCCGGGAGTCTATGGAGGCCTCTAATTTTCTGAGTGAACGGTCCCAGAAAGAGCTAATGATATGTTAATGCTGAATGGCAGACATTAGGGAGGCCGAGTGACGGCAGTCCCAATTACCTCTGAGGGACGTGCCTTTGTGCGGTTTTGTCACGCAAACAAACTCGGTAAATACAAATAACGTGTGGAACAGTGGCTGAAAGGACTCAGGGGTGGCTGACAAAATGTCATGGATCTGAGCGAAAGAATACAAGAACTGAAGACCATGCAACTTCTACTCGAACAATGATGTCGCCCCCGCACCTTGTTTAGCAGTGGGTAGGGAAAGAAAACAACCAAAACACGAAAGTTAACAGCACCTCATTTCCTCTGAGAACAATTATACCGGTACCTTTCCAGAGAATGTCACGAAACTTGGATGGATCTGTTGGAAATATTGCCGCAAAACTTTTGATTGCTCCCTTTGTTTGTCCTTTCTAAACTTTTTTTTGCCATGGCTTCCAGTTTGGCAGAGGTGCAGGGATATCATTGTGTTTACTGTAGCAGGAGTAGCTGTGCGGGGTGGAGGCAAGTGGGAGGGAGGTTAGTTTTGAATAGCACAAGATTGAAATGTGCCACAACAGATTTTTGAATTCCCAGGGTTTTTTTTACCACTTAAAAACGTAACCTCCACTCCCCCCCATGTGGGTTTACCTGTGAATGTATCTGTTAGTATGTATGTGTTCCTGCTTGGCTAAGCTTAGCGGCAGATTGCTTTTCCCCATCCCCTCCTCTAGTGTGTGTAGCATATGGCCATTGTGATGGAGGGTAAAAGGAAATGACAAGCCATTTGAAGATGCTCTAGTCCCTGCGTCATGAATAATGCAGAGGGTGCAGCGAGCAGGTTCTCAGCGCAAGCTTCAAAGTTTATCGGCCTCCGCTGTCTCCCTGGGAGAGAGACTACAGTGCTGTGGGGAGATTAGACCGACACTGAGCAGGGACCTGGTCAAACTCAATTAAATACAACCAGGATAATTCCATCCTCTCATTGTGCCATTCAGTTTTATTAGAAAAATAAACCCAGCATGCTCGCACCTCCAAATGACAATAGAGAGAGGAAAACAGCCAGTGAATTATTAAGCGGCCGAGTCGCCCGTGTGCGCTCGGTTGCTCCATGTAAAAAATATGCAAATGAGTTGATGGAGGAAGACGTGATCAATGAATATTTTCATTAATTATGTCAGATAAACATTCGCAGCCCGGCGCAGAGAGAGTTGGAGAAATAGCAGACACAAGTGAAGAACTATTCATCATCGCTCTCTGTCCAAACACAATGGTTGGCGACGAAATGCGCTGAAGTGGTGTTAAACCTTCGCTGATTGGTTGTAATAGTCCCGTTGATAGATGATTTATTAGCCCTGATTTGAATGTATAATTCACTTTGAAAGCAAAAAAAAAAAAACACCTACAGTAAATCTCCATGTTTGTTTAAATATGCATGTTTCCTTGCAGTTTCCAGAGTCTTTTGAGATCTAATTAGCCCTGAAGCCCCTCCTGATGGCACATGTAGGCCTACAGTAACACCCCAACCACCACCACCACCAGTTCCACTCCACACACACACCTCCTCCCCTCTCCGCTGAGGCTGGTGTTGCATGTAACTATTTTCCATGTCTACATGATAAACAAACACTTATGCCACCCACATATCCAGTGCTATATCAAGCCAGGCTTGGCTAATAATGATAAACCTACATAAAAATACAAAGTGCTGCTAATTAGGCCTACGTCGATTATGGCTCATTAATGCTGATGTTGCCCTGACATGTTTTTGCCAATCATCACAGGAGAGGGCTCCAGTGAATCATTTTTTAATTACTTAATTCATCATTGTACTGGTGCTCTAAGAAGTCACATCTTTGTGGCTATTTGAGTATTTTTATTTTTTTCAAAAAATTACCCAATATGAATGAAGACTGAATTGTTTTCACTGTATTCTCTGTGAGACTTTGGTTAATAATAATAATAAAAAAAAGAAAAATAATAATAATAATGATAAAAAATTATGATGTAATAAGGTTGTATTTTGAGATTTTAAAGCTCAGCTGTTTCATTTTAATCAGTTTTCTATACACTCCAAGATTGAACAGTCACTTAACCAAAAAGTAGGAATAGTGTAAATGCAATATAATGCTCCCTTTGAATCATGTCAATGAACCTGTGCAAAACATTGCCTCCAACATGAATGAATTTTGAATGAGTTTAATTCTTCTCACCATTATTATGATTATTTTTCTCACCTTTCTCAGCTGAGAATGATGGCAGCCTCTGAAAAATGAACAGGTTGTTGAAATTGATGATCACGTTTCATTTTCTCCCTCTCAGCCACTTAAAAATTCTGTTTGGATATCAATGCATCATTGATGGATCAATTTTGAGTTATTTTCTGGTTATTATCTGAAATTTCTCTTCTTTTACACCCTATTACCTTAATCTTGCCACTTTGACCTACTTTTCCACTGCTTGCGTTCCCCAGGCGCTTGAGGAGCAAGCTGTTGCACTCCCACTCACACACATACCTCTCAAGAGAATTATTTATATTGCCCAGGTCTGGGACCAGTCTAATTTGGGTGGAACTATAGAGTACACAAACCTCAGGTCTGACATTTCTCTTGCTGAAGGCAGGCGAACTGTGAGCGCTGCTGAGAGAGACAGAGAATAAAACATGGTGCTGCAACGGCCTTTGATCTTCCTTTCCCTCCTTGTCTCTTTTTCAAAGGACCAGTGAGGAGTCGTCCAGCTGATGCCACAGCAGGGGCCCCATTTCTCTGCCACCAACAGACACCCTGGGATGGACGGCCGGCCTATTATTTATTTTTATTTTTTGTTCTGTACAGCGAGAAAAACGGAGACAGACTTTCTTTGGAGTTTTGTTTCATGCTGGGTAATCGCAGAAATAAATATTCACCTACGTGCATAAATATGCGAGGACTTAGTCCCCAGTTGGCTTAGAGTTAAGCTTGCATTTCAACTCATTTCTCACTGAGCCAGATAGGAGAGCATCTTGTACTTGAGGTGAATGTCTGAAACCAAAGCAGAGAGATACACATAAGGCACATTTTTTCACATTAATAATAAAAACGCCTCTGTTTATTTAATGCCTTATATTCTGGTCCAAACACAAACATCACATATTTATTTAATATATACCCTTCTGAAGGATAAATATGCTATTAATCACATGACAGAGAGAACATGGTGGTTATTAACAGAGCACTACAAAGAGAGGAGAGTAATTGTATGATAAATGATCTCAGACACCTGTGTTGCACATGCAGCCAAAAGGCGACTGCAGAGAATGATTTCTTTAACAGACAGCCAAGAGGTCAAACTCTATTAGTGATGTTCCCGCAGTCTATCTGAGGAAAAAGCATGTTCCTCACCTCACAGAGACTCTCTGAAAATGGGCACCTCTTTGTCAGGGCAATTTGTTGATGATGCATGGTTATGATAAGAATTGAGTGAAGTGTCTGTAGTCACACAGCGCGCCCCCACCCCCACCCCCACCAGCCGAGGCACCGGGGCCAACACGAGTAATCAGCTGGGGTTCAGATTGAGCCCCCTGATAGCAGAGGGTCCCTGATTGCTCATAAGTACCCCCAGGCAGAGGGCGTTTAAGACACTTTCTGCTGATTTTGATTGACGGCTGGTCAATCAGAATCAACATCTGGTCATGGCCACTATCAGCACTGCAGTTTACATCAGATGTCTGCGTTCAGGCCGCTGTCTCTCTTCTTAGATAATAGAAATCACACAAGCTCTAAGTGTAATCTACAAGCCGTATCTCGCTATAATATTACAAAAATCCATACAGAGTTTAGTCATCTTCCTTCGTCATTAAACTGGAGGAGAGAGAGGAGAAATACATTTCAGTTGAAACACATTTTTAGAGCAAGTTTTGAAGACAAGCTGAGTAACTTTCACCAAACTGCAGCTAATGCACCTGCAAGTGACAATAATGAGTTAATGCTGAATGTTAAACAGCTGTTCAGATGTCTCAATATTGTTACAGTGCCTCAAATCAGCACTATTTATTTTAGAATATATAACTATGAAAGTGAGATACAGCAGGTCCACTAATCAGAAGTGTCCTTGGATGAGCTACTGTGTGTTTATGTGTAGGTGGAAGCACTTTGTGAATGAATGGGTGAATGTGGCTGCTATTGTAGGCTGCTGTGAGTGGTACAGATAAGACAGACTAGAAAAGCTAGACTGTATAAGTGCAGTCAGTTATCATAAGCGATGCTGCTGCTTATCCAACTGAAGCCAATACTCCCATTAGCATGCCTTTTTTAATCTGTAAAAGAAAAATTGTGTTGTGTTGTTGTTCATTGCTTTTTACTGTTGACTACAAAAAGACTTAACATATTCAAACTGCAGCTGAACATATGTTGTCCAATTGCACTACGAATGTTTGTCATCGAGTGATTTCCACAAGCACCCTTCAATCTGAAACGTCTAGCTCTCGTGAGGGATCTCAGTGGTGGTGGATTTGCACTACAAGAGGCCATCATGTAGGGTAACCTGTGAATTTGTGAGAGAGGACCCTTGGCAGGTCTCGTCCTCTAGGTTTGTGTGAACTCCATCATAATGAGCAACGGGCCGTGACCTTGGATACTCCTGGCTCACACTTAAAAAAAAAGAAAAAAAAGAAAAGAAACTCAGTCATTTTGTTTTTCGCCAGGTTCAAAGCTTTAGAAACTATGTCAATACCTGTAAGGGGACGACATATTTACCAAGCAAAGATGCATAACAAGTGCCTTGCAATCTCTTGCATCAGCGGGAATTATAGTGTCAGTTGTGTTCATGAACCCGTGACTGCTGTCGAAATGCAGCAACTGCAAGAGATGCTAGTCGGCTACTTTAATCTACATTGTGCGGCTCCTTGACAGAGTTCACAACAGTATCAAAAAAAAAAGAAAAGAAAAGAACATGTGATTTTTGGCTTAAATTTCACCTGATTAAAGTCACAGCAATTCAAGGTAAATATAATGCAAGCTTTTCTCAACAATCCAAAAACAGGATGTTTAAAGAGATAGTCCAATAGGCAAATTTGCCAAAATGTTGAACTGTCCCTTTAAGGCCTTTATCACTGATTGAAATAGGTGAATATATTTTTCCATAGTTTTCTAATTTTCTAATTTTGATCCACCCACAGAATGAAGACTGGATCCCTCACTGGCTTCCCACAAGGGACTTGATATATGATGCTGCCAATCAGACCAAAGGTACTACTGCTGGAACTTCAAATTAGTTACTTACACTGTTGCATCCACTGCTTTTTATTTCACTTGTCGCTTCCCTATTGCTTGTTGTTGTATTGTCACCATAAATTGATCAAAGAGGCTTAAAGATTCATGTTTAGGTCCCAGAATTTCTTCTCAAAAGTGTAAATAGCAGCTTCATCAGCAAAAAATATGGATCAGACATTATGGCGCAATCACCAAAATTAGAGATACAGTTTAAACAGCTGCTTGTAAACAGTATATACCAAATCTGCAAACTACATGTGTTACTTTGTTGTCTTGGTACAAGTGTGGTTAGAGCTGTATCTGCCATTAGTGACACCTAGCAGACGTTCTGGATGTTGTCTGTGGGATTTGGGGGATTTTAATAACATAAGGAGGAGGGTACATTTTGCAATTACACACAGATTACACGTGGTATGTTTTCAGGCCAAGACAGATATTTTTTGAAAAAGAATATTCCTATGTTCATCTTTCAAAGCCACAAATGGCCGCTGAAAACAGTATTCAAGTATTCAGAACAGGTTTTTTTTTTTTTTCAAATTTACATAACAATACATAATAATAACCCGTACGACCCTGTGGTCATGAGCTTTGGGTAGCGACTGAAAGAATGAGCTGCAGATACAAGCAGCTGAAATGAGTTTCATCCACAGTGTGGGCTCAGCTTGTAGAGATAGGGGAGCTCCGCATCCAGAGGGAGTTGGGAGGAGAGCAGCTACTCCCTCATGTCGAAAAGGAGCCAGCTGAGGTGGTCCGGGCATCTGATTAGGATGCCTCCTGGGCACCTTCCATCGAATTTCTTCTGGGCACGTTGAGCTGGTAGGAGGCCCCAGGGTAAAACCCAGAACTCCTATGGTCTGGGAAACGCCTCGGGAACCTCCAGGAGGGAACTGGAAAGACATTGCTCAGCAGAGAAACACCTTGGTTACCATTGGGATGCCCAGGGGGATGGATGGATGGATGGATGGATGGATACATAAAAAAAAATAGTGTTGGAAACATAAAAAAAAAATAGTGTTGACTTAATATAAAAAATGTAATATTGAATTTTTTTTTAGATAGTTAACAAAATAAAATGTAGCCTTATATAAGTTAGACAGGGCCTCTAAGAGAATAGAATTTATAGATGTAATTAAATAGCTGAACAGATACAAAATCGATAAAAAAAACAAAACAAAAAAATCAATGTGCAGAGCAACACTGATTAGGCAGGGTGTTGGTTTTTTTGTTTTTCATATCATACATTCACAATATGTGTATGTTGCATTATCAGTTGTCACATGATGCAGTTTGTAAACACATCTATAATGAAGTTTCCTTTGAGCACACAACACAGGCCTGGCTAACTTGCAAAAGACTCCTCAGATGGCGAGCCTCTAAGTCATCACACATGCCTCTGAGGAGCATCAGGCCTTTCAACTACAAAAGCCTCATCAAAAAGAGTTATGAAAAAAAGAAATTCATCTTTTCTCCTCCTCCCTTTTCCCACCCCCCTCACCCATCTCTAGTTTCCTTGAGCTCCCCCAAATGCTCACAGAACCAGGCACCGCTTTTTGAAATCATCGATCATTATTGTCAGATGCTTGGCTGTTGTTTGCCATTTACTTAATTCTCTCCCCCGTGCTCAGAGGGACTGAAAGAAATCCCCTCGGTCTTTTAAGGAATTGAATGTCAATTTTATTTTCAGCAAAATGATAAAAACATCATTT
>OMNW01002743.1:3103-13857 GCA_900303245.1 Selene dorsalis
AGTCTTAATGCAGTCTGGTTTGAGGTCTTTTTTTTTTTTTTTTTTCTTGGTTGTTTTTGTTTGTATTTATAAATATTCCCTCTTACAATTAAGTAAAGCTAAACTGAAATGAATTCGACTTTCAGTTATAAATGTAAGTCAATAATCTGTTGTTCCACTAACACAATAATCAGCAATTATTTATATAATTACTTGATCACAGCAAAAATAGTTTTTATGTGATTTTATACTTTCTCACATTCCTATTAGGTATCTTTCTGACTCCCACTACCCCCCTCCCCCCCTTCTGTGTGAGTCTCATATGTTCAGCAGTTGATGTTCCACTTTTGGCTTCCGACTCTTTCAAGGCTGTGTGGAGAAGGCAGAGGGAGGCCAGTGGGTGGTGGCGGGTATGGTTATCATGGGGTAAGAGGCTTAAATCAAATACAGATTCATTTTAGCTTAAGCGTTCCATCGTTGCCTCCCCCATGCTATCATCCTATCTGTCTTTTCCCTCTGATTCGCTTGCCTCGTTCTGTGTACAACCACCACTTGACTTGTTTTCACCTGTCAGTCTTCTCAGTGGATGCTGCTACAGCTTTGTTTTTTCCATTTAACAGTGACTGAATGAGTCATACTTATGCAGTCCATATGAAATTGTTTTCCATCAGTATGATGCCACTGAGTGTTTCCCATGTATCAGCAGCATTTACTTTACATTTGATGATTTCACGTATTCAAATCCAGCCAAATCTTAAAATCAGCCTCTCTGAGCAAACTGACGCATCGTCTCCGCCTTTGGTTCAAATATGGCGTGATCCTCAGGTTTGGATCTGACGAAGACAACAGAGAGAGCTTCATTAGGTTAAATGGTTAAATGCATGACTCATGTGTGTGTGTGTGTTTGTGTGTGTGCGTGCGTGCGTGCATGCGCGCCTGAGTGTGTTTGTGTGTGGGTGTGTGTACATTACTGGAGACGGGTGAAAGGCCTGCAAAATTGATCTTGTTAATGAGTCAGTGGCAACCACATCAAATGTCCTTATTTTTATTTTAAGATGATGATGTCATTGTGGAGCAGGTGCTCACAGTTAAAAGGCAGCTCAATTACCGAAAACACCCCATTGCCGCCCCCCACCTCCGAACCCCCTCCTCCCTTGTATCTGGATCTGTTTTAATCTTATCATTATAGTGTCTAAGAGCCCAGGAGAAAATGAAATTTACACTGTTTCATTTCATTTTTTGATTATTGACACCCGCTAACTGCAGTTATACAGTACTGCTATTTATAGAGTACAAATATGCTTTGTACACTTTTTCATTTGAATGGGGTTACTTATACTATAGATACTTATAATAGCATTATAGTAGCTATGTAGTATTTGGATCATAGGGATGCAGTCTACAGATTATTTTCTCCTTTAGTCCCACGCAGAGTGAATTTACTGTCATGTCAGAGATGGAGAGACAGAATCCAGGTCCGTCAGTGCAGATCAATTACTAGGGATCGACCGATATGGTTTTATCAGGGCTGATACAGATTATTAGTAATCAAGGAAACCGCTAACCGATATTTAGAACCGATATTCATTTGCAGTAAAAAAATTAATTTTGGTGTCAAAATTTAGAATAACACATCTGGGATTAGACTGAATACAGTATACCATTTGTTTGTCTTTTGTGCACTGTGACAATCTGTAATAAAAAAGACCTTAAATTTTCATAGGATAACACAAACTCCCACACAAACCTTGGGTCGATGGGGGCTGTGCTGTGGGCGGGACATTGTTACACAGGCAAGAGAGGTGACTTCAGGCAGAGAGATGACTGCATCAGAGCCAAAGGAGAATATAGAAATACATTTGTTTTATCTGTTATCAGTGATGCCAAATGCCAAATATCGTCTGATATTATTAGCCATGCCAATATTCGGTTGACCCCTATAAATTTCTTAAACTATTGATTGATTACAAAAATGGAAACATTTGCTGAAAACTGATTAACAGAGTAATTGTTAGATGGGATGAGATGGAGAAAACATTTGAATCTGAAAGGGGCAGGGAGAAAAATGAGAGAACGGAGGGAGACCTGAAGCAAAGCCCTCATATGGGAGTGCCATTGCACCAACATGACCAGCATCACTGAACGGCAATTTTCTGCTGACCTGTTTTCTCGTGGGAGGAT
Source organism: Selene dorsalis (assembly GCA_900303245.1). Taxonomy (NCBI): domain Eukaryota; kingdom Metazoa; phylum Chordata; class Actinopteri; order Carangiformes; family Carangidae; genus Selene; species Selene dorsalis. The sequence continues at coordinate 5,264 of OMNW01002743.1, forward strand.
TCTCATTTTTGCTCAGAAAGTCACAATTCAAAATAGAGGGAGACTAAGATGATGCAGGACATTTTTTCCTGCATGATCCCAGTTGTTCTAATGATGTTTCTCCCTCCAGCTTTAAAGCCTCAGCTTCAGCATCCTAATTGATAAGAACAGTCACAAGCAGAGGTGACTGGATGCAAGAGACGTCACAGTGCAATGTCAGATAAGCAGCAAGCAGCACACAATATGGTGTGACAGGCCGTGCACGCTCACTTGGGTGCTGTCTAAACACCAGGCAGCAACATTAGCTTGTGATGACAACACTGCAGTAGTGGCTCCAACTCATTATCACATATAAATTCTGAAATCAAAATAATACAGAATATTTGACCATGTGCTGAAAGAGAAATTGAGAAATCAAGAGGATAGGGAACTGTTTGCCATTGAGATGAAGGAGGATGAGTGTATGAGGAGCACCTTGTATGCATGAACTTCTGTGTTTGTGTATCTGTGTGCAGCTGAGGTCAGGGACTGTTTTCACACTTCAAGGAGAGGACAGAGCATCTGTCTGGGTTTGGGCGTCACTCTGTGTCTGCAGCTTTTCACTGACACACATTTCTTAGGTTTTGCAGTTCAGGGGAAATGGGGCCACACTCTGTGGTGACATGCATTGCAGAGCTACAGGATGACTTCAACACTAAGTAGGAGAGGACACAAACAAAATGGAGTCTGGAAACACAGCCGATTAAGAATCAATGGTGGATACTGGAAAAGGGATCAGGGAAAAGGAAATTTTCCCTGATTTCCCTTGATTAATGCCATATAACATTAGAAAGCCTATACATTCACATTATAAAAATGTATGTATAGTAGCCATGCTGGTACTTTTGATTTTATCTATCCAGCTTTTGACATTGCATTTGTATCCACCCCAGTGCAGTGAAAAGCAATGAGATTTGGTTTGTGAAATGAAAACTGACATTTAATTCAGCATCAAGAGACGGTGTCACTGTTACTGTGAACAATTTTCATTGATACTAATGTACTTTGAGGTACATTTTGGTAAAACAAATCAAACAAAAAATCTGCTACTGTAGGCTATGTATAGATCGATGTCTTCCACATCCATTTGTATAATTAGCTCCATGTACATCTACATTTTATGTAGAGTGGGAGGGGTCAGATTTCATGGAAAAATTGTTGCATTGCTTCTTGTCACCATGAAATTTTGTATCTCTCTTTTGTACTTGTTCACACTTTCCACTGAGTTACAGGATTCTCATTTCCTCTCTCCTTATCCATCTCCACTCTCTTATCTGTCTCCTGTATCCTTCACTTCCCCTAACCCCTCATCCAAAAAACCAAACATAGGACCTTGTTTCACTGAGGCACTGGTGACAGGATGCCTTGGATACAGCAGCACTGATGTGGTGTTTTTCCATCATGAATCACACCCTCTCATACTTGGATACACAATTCTCTGAAGGCTCGAATGGGCGAGGAGCTCATTAGTGACCTTCTCTCTCCAAGTTTATTCAATACAGGTTCTATCTTCATGTTTGTATCTATGTGGAGAAGTTTGAAGGTCCAAGTCCCACCTACACGCCCCACTCAGGCTGAGAGATTGGTATCATTTTGTGCTACATAATATGTTATTCACAGTGTCTGACATCTGTTGTCACACTGCTAAGACACCAGTGGCAACACAAATCCAGTATGGTGCACTATAAAACTATTTTCATGCTGGGTAGAAAAGGACAAGTAGAAGGTCTACTTTTTCAGGACTAGTCTTGAAATGTCTCGTGTCTTGTGTATCTGCTAAGTAACAGGTAACAAGTTACCCTAATTTAATTACATTGTACTTAGTGGTTTTGCAGTCACCTGAGCAGATGCTGTATTGACCTTGCCTTGCAACTGAAACTAATGCAAAAATAATCTGCTACTTAATTTGCCAAATTCTATGGATGATGGGACAAACTCTTTGTATGTCCCAGTGTTGTATGGCATTTGAAACTGCCACTAGTTGGAGAATAATTGGACACACACAGGTCCAAGGTTAATTATAATGGGTAAAACCCCTTTGATGTACCTCAGTCCAGGACTGTGCTGTTATGGTTGACAGCTGACGACTCATTTAAAAAGATGAAATGTTAAAGCACAACCAAGTAGGTTCACTTTTTATTCCCTTCAGTGTCATAGACACGTCTGACTGTTTTTTATGAATGCAGTTCCACCGACAGTAGTTCACTGATATCTGTATACAGTTTGAAGATTGTAAAACAACATTTTTACTGTAAATTTACAGTGGCAAATATGTTACAAAGAATTTCCATATTATCCAAACTATGGCAGATGTTTGAGATGTACCAACGCCTCAGGTTTTCAGCAGCGTTTGAGAGGACACAAGTATAAACCTTATTATCTGATCAGGTTTACAGTCAGGTTTGGTTACACTGATGGCACTTAGGCAGCTGTGGCAAAGCCGACACGGTTGTTGGTGCGGTCGTAGACGGAGTAGTACTCTCTGAGGAACACGTCTCCAAAGATCCACAAGGGCTCGCCATCCTGGGAGGGCAGGTAGGTGGGGGTGATGCCCACTGAGCAGGTGTTGTATCCACTCTGGTTTTGTGGAAAGAGGAAAATAAAAATTTGCATATCATTGCATGTACACTGAAAAATGCAGCATGTACCTGAGGGGTACTTGTACCCACAGAGATACATGCTGAAGCTGAGCAGTAACTTACCTGGATGATGTAAGCAGAAGGAGGCAGAGGGAAGGCAACTCCACTGATAACAAAGGTGAGAGTTGGCAAGTTGTTGACCTGGCTGCAGTCCACCTCATACTGGAGGTCAAGACAACAAAGAGATGTTGTGTGAGAAGATTCCTGGGTAGCTACGTTTTGTGAATCTGACATAATGGCCGTTAATGGTGACAGATAATAATCTCTGCTTGCTTCACCTTTGTGTGAGAGTCTATCTGTCTGCCTGTCTGTCCATTTGTCTTACCATTCCATACTGGTTCCGCTGGGCTCCAATGGCCTGCATGATGGAACCCAGAATCTGGCTAGGGGCTGTCAGCATGGAGGTCCCAGTGTCCACAATGGCCTGGCAGCCCTGAGAGCACCATCCAGTCTCACGGCCATTGATCTGGAATCTGTGGAGCACAGGAGAGGCGCAATGTTTTTTTGTACTAATATTTGGACACAAAATCATTTATTAATAATCATAAAAGCCTTCCACAGTTCACGTTGGTAAATTTGTTATGTTGAAAAGCACAGACCCTTGAATGCCGATCTGCCAGTAGGTCTGAGAAGTGACAGGGGTCCAGTAGATCTGTCCCTGGTACAAGTTGTTGTCCACTCCGCCAAAAGAGAGCACACTTCCCTGCTGTCCTCCCCTAAACCAGACAATAAAAAACTCAGCACCAGTTGTATGGCCTATTACAGTAACTCCTGTTACATTTAACTAAATAAATTTTGCGTGTCAGTTTTACCTAGACAGGTAGAAAGCAAACATGTCACGACCCAGCAGGTTTTGAGACATCATGTTGTCCATGACTGGGGTCTCTCCACCAGCTGAGATCGAGGGGTAGGACAGACCCATGATGCCGTCAAACTTGGCAACAACGAAATTCTGACCAGGTTCGTCTGTGCTCAGTCCAACCTCCTGGTTATTGATCACAATCCCGCCAACCTACAAGCCCCACACCAAGTAATATTATGAGTGATATGTAAATCCTACACTGTATTTATACACATTCAGTGTCCAGCCTAGTGACAACAAGTATGACTGTAGACAGTAATATCAATAAATGAATGTGGTTGACCTATTAATCCTACTCCAGTATCAGATCATTACAAATATTCCTCTAATTCAAAACCCATGAAACAGAAACGTGCTGCACTGATCTTTGTGTGTTGACACTTTGAAGCAGGATGCAGTTCTGACCACACTTCAGTCAGGGATGTTTTTGCTGGGAGGCTACACATATTTAGATGATAGTAAAATACCTGCTCTCTAGTAATACTCTCAGTACCTATGACTCAGTCTATAGTCTAGTCTGTTAAAACTGAATGAAAAAAGTGACAACTCAGATGCTGAAGCAGTTACTTGTTTGTCTGGTGCGTTTGACTCACATTGACGGTGTCGTATCCAAAGACTCCAGACAGACTTCCAGCTCCATAGGGCAGATAGAAGGACTTGCGCGTGCCACTGAAGGTGGAGGACTGCTGGGGGTTGAACTTTTTGTGTGTGTCTGAAAATGGCACAGATCTGGATTATCTCTGCAGCCTCCCTTCCACAAACATGTCCTTTTGAGCCTTTTGACATACTGATAATTCACTTGATTATAGAGACCACGAGTTGAATTTTAACTAACGCAGTTGCTGTTGCTTCCCTAAGACCGAAAATACTAAGTGGCACGCCTGTAATTACACTAAAAATCTAAATCCCATGTGTGTACGCTCTTTAATCTCTTGGAAACAAGCTGACAAACTGAAAGCTCTGTATGCTGGGCCTATATCAGCTGTAAGTCCTCTGGTGTAGTTCTTCACATGAAACGTGCTCTGAAGAGAGCGACAGATGAAGGATTTTTGTAGTGCAAAGCCTTTTGATTTGTACTCACTGCAGGCCTGAGTGTTACAGTAGATGGAGTCTACCCACAGGTTGGCAGAGCCGGTGTCAAACAGCACCTCGAAGGACTGGGGGGGTGTTCCAATGCTGATGGCTCCATAGTAGGTGGTCTGAGAGACACGGTGGTTTGAGTTGCAGAGAGAGAGGAGCAGAATGAAAGGACAAATCCATCAATTGATATTTTCTGTATGTTAAAGTGGTGTCTCTTACATCAGCGTAGTTGTTGATGTACATGTAGGCAGAGCCACCAGCAAACTCATTGGGCTGGTACTTAAGGACTGGATCCTGGTAAGGCAGCTCAATCCCCTTCTCTCTCAGGGCCTCACGCATAGACTTGTGCTTCCGCAGAGGGATCCTGAGGAAAGAAGAAGCAAGAGAATTCCACTTAAAGTCAATATTGTTTCATGCTAGAATTAAGACATCACAACTCGGAAATACAGAAAGGTTGTCTCTTTACTTGACAATTCCCTCGGCAAGCACCACGCAGACCAGAAGGGTGACAAGGCACTTCATGATCCCTCCTGCATACACAGCCTCCGGATGGATACAACTTAGTCTGGATCTGAACAGGGTTTATATACACCTGTTTGGTCCCATATCAGCCAGACTGTTGTCAGCATTTCAGTTGTATCAGCTCAGATAGGGTGACCCTCAGAGATTTTTTTTTCTTTGAAGGCCATAGTTAATTTGTACATCTAACATTCAAAGGTCCACAAACCCAGCAAAAAACCCTCCTAATTGAACATATAACAATGCTGAAGAAGTTATTCTGTTGGGTATATCCATTGGAAAAATCCAGCAGTGACAATAAATAATTCATGTTTATTTAAATCTGGCACTTATGTAAATTTTTTAAATCTTATTTTTGTGTCATGGCCATAAAGGCATCATAGATGAATGTTGCTTATTCTACATGAATTCACTTAAAAACAATTGGTTGCCTTTGTAAATGAAAAATCTATCTCATAGTATCATAAATGTGTTTTTTCCGTGTAGTAGAACTTTCTCTTGGTTTCCCCAAAATTGTCTGCATGCTGTTGTAAACCCTCAAGGTGCCATATTTAGAACAGCAGTTTGTTTCTGTCTGATTAGATACAGCATGCTACTGTGTATCAACAGCAAGGTCAAGCTTCATGGTTTGTAGTCAACTTGAATAATTTTATTCAAATGGAAAATGTGTTATATCTAAACTTTGGTATCAGTAGCACCTTAGATACACAATTTTATCAAAACTTTATGTGCGGTTCAACTTATCATAACGTTTAATGTTGTTTAAATTAGATTAGTTTTTCTTTCTATTGCTGATAAGATAAAGACTGGGTGTTTTCAGTCCTTGTTTTTTCTAACAAAATGCACTCATACATTTCCCAACTCAAGGACATGTAGCTAAAAGGAAAATTATATTTTGTTTTCTATTGTTCCCTTTCCCATGTCCTACAGCTGCAACTGACATTAACTTTATAGAATATAAATTCAGTTGAAACTGCTCTTTTACCTTCTAATATCTCCTTCATGATTTCCTTTTCCAGTATTTTCTTTCAGTAGCACTGTGTTGTAGCTACCTTAAAAAAGTAGACCAGTAGCAGTGGGATGCTCTGATTACTGTGACTTTTTCATCACCCCCCCTTGTTTCACTTTTAGATGCATCAGCATATCCTCATTTGCTCCATAATACCAATGACTTTGTGTAGACAGGACCCCTATATAAACATGTGATGTAAGCATCACACGTAATATGTGGAGTGTCCTCTTCTTAGGGGGAGAGCTGCAATGCAGCATTTCCCTCAACTCATTGCAAGCCAAATGCTGTAGAAGTGAGAGCCTGCTGAAACTAATGGAGCAAAGAAGAGACATAGTATAATCAAGAAAACTTGCAATGCCATGGGCCTCTACAGAGACATACATTTACTTGCTGTGGCATGCTGATGCTGTGAGTAGACGCTGACAAATGGTGTTGGGATGTCATGATACAATTTGGTATTGACACCATTGAAATCCCATGATACTTGCCACCAAATATTATACCACTCAAAAAAGCAGTAAATAACAGAGACTGTTTCACAGTGTTCTAGCACACACATGCACACTTGCCCACACACATGCCCATATAGTCTGTGTGGGAGCAGGTGACAGGCCCATGGCATGATCATTTTAAAAGTGGGCCTCATATATTTTAACAGACTGGATGGTAATAGCCTGTTAATGTTGTGAGGACCCAGCTAACAGCTGTAGCTGTTGCTACATTAGCCTAAACAAGTTAAGCCATTGTGTTGTCAGTCAAGCTGTGGAGCTTTGCTGCAACAGACGCCAAATATGGTTTATTTACGCACAGTAATAGAAACATTTGAGAGCACAAACATGTTAATGAGCTGTTGGTTGTGGTTTTTGGTGGCCACAAACGTTTCTCTGATGATTGGCTCTAATGCAAAATGTCTCCGTTTACTGGTCATAATGTTGCTGCACATGCACTTGCTGTTGTTATTGGTCACTGTGCCTGCCTTCTTCTTTATTTGAATGTGGAACTGGGATGATTGGGAGTCAAACATCACATATGGCTCTTGTCAGTCTTTGAAGAATCACATCTACGGTACAGTACATAAACCTGCACATTTTCCGAATTTAGTCAGTGACTTGGCACTGAAGTATCAGTTCTAGTGACATCTCCTGATGTAAGACACAACGTACAATAATTCACTTCCAGCTCTGTTTCTAACATTCACAGCTCAAATATGATAACATTGATATTACAACATTCAGCAAACTTAATCTGATATATTAGCATTTTATTTCAGCATGTTATTTACTGTTTTTATTCAGCCCCACTGACATGTCACATCCTGTTAACATGGCAGGGTATAAGGAAAGAGAAGACAGAGGATGTGGGTGTTTACATGGCTGTCTGTGTCCTGTGTATGAGGCTGAGACTGAGGTAATGTGCGACAGGCTATGAGTTAGAGCAGGTTTCCCTCAGAACAGGGCTCAGTGTGTGGGCATAAATCAATGAGAAATTCCCCTCTGGAGCGCTCACTGAGGAAACGGCCATATTGCATATACCAGTGTTCGTTTTTTAATGACATGTAGTGAATACGTTGTTTCCATGTATTTTCAGGCCAGCCCATGACATCAGCCTGGAGGAGTTTGATGATGAAGATCTCTCTGAAATTACAGATGACTGTGGGATTGGACTCAACTACGACTCTGATCCATATGAGAAGGTGAGGTTTTTTGTTTTTATCCTTTTTAAATAATTGATAGTTCACCTGACTGCACTATCAAATTTTTTTGCATCATGTCTGTAAAAGTACTTCTAAGTTTAAAACAGGAAAAAGCCTTTTGTTTGCTGAATATTATGGGCAATGATTCCATAGACAAACTGCCCATCTGTTGTCTCGCCATGTTTCTATGGGCGACTACTTTCAGCAGTTGTTTAACAACGACAAGAGCAGACAAATAGCAAAAGCTATGAACAGAAAAACATGAATATGGGAGAGAAAGATAGAGTCTGGCTGATATTTACAGTCATTTAGTGTTGAGAACTGCTCATTAGCATATGAACATCTTATATAAGAACCTCTGTAACTTAATGATTTTTATCTTCAGGCTAATTAGCTTACCAGCATCGCCGTATTATCCTCATATGAGGGACAAGATCATGCATGGTGTGCTGGATCAGAGCAAAGAGCAAAACATTCAACAAACGTCTCCGTGTGTAATATAAATGATAAGTAGCACTTCCACTAAGCCTCCTATTCATGTGACTGTGTTATGAAGTATATCCACATAATTGAGTCATTTGTGATATCCGCCCACATGTCTGACCAGCTTAGACCTTAATTACACAGTTTCTAAAAACTATTGTGACCCTCTCTCCCCCCCTCCCTTCTCTCTCTTTTTCTCGATCTATCTCTCCTTCCTATTGGATGTAAATGTTTTATGCTGGTGGCGTGGAGCCACAGCTGCAGCAGAGGGTGGGTGACCCAGTGCAG
>OMNW01002744.1:4650-28575 GCA_900303245.1 Selene dorsalis
CAGTGCATATACACACTTTTGCATTTTATTGTTATTCTAAAGGTTTTCCATACTGTTTTGGAGTAAAATTTTGAATCTGTAAAGCAATGTGTCTGACTAAAGGGGTTTAATGGAGCAAAAGTGCAATATGTCTCCCTTAAATGTTGAAATTAAGTATTAAGAAACATATAAATGAACATTAAGTTATAATATTGATACAATACCCACGTTTAGGCCTTACTTTCATACACAGCGTAGGTACTTACTCGGTATAAAGTCACAGCTAGCAGAAGCAGTTACCAGGCAACTGGCTAACTCCAGAAAATCACACACACACAAAATATATACATAAAATGATAATAATAAAAACAGCCCGGCACTTAAACCTCCGTATAACAACCATTTGTTCTTCAAACACTTTAGTGTTTTGCTCATTTGCTTTTCGAACAGATAAACAAATGAGGTAAACCTTGTTCAAGTTTTTGGTACCTTTAGCTGGCGGCAGTCCAGTTAGCTTAGTTAAGCTAAACTAGTTAGCTTAGTTTAGCTAAACTAAGCTTAGTTTAGCTAAACTAAGCTAACCTTCCTCTTGCTGTAGCCAGCGAATCGGTGTATTTCCTGCTTTTACTATTCTTGGAAGTTTTGACAATCACTCACCACATGCAACATTTCTTTCTTGTGCTTGGGAGCTGCAGATTTCCCATTATGTAACCTAAGATCAAGGCGGGACTCAACTATTTAGAGAACTTCATTCTTTAGATGTTACCATGGAAACTGTGCGGCCCACAAAGGAGGGTGCCAGGAGGGTCAACAAGCTTCTGCTGCTTCACTCGTGCAAGATCATGGTGTGTCATGTGTCAGTGATGCGGGTTCGGTCTGATGTAGTACTTTGAGGAAGACAGGAAGAGGCTACATGTGAGGCTCTAAGAGTACTAAGTTGGATGGCTTGCACAGCACCCTGCAAAACATAAAGAAAAAGGCACTCTCAAATATAACCTGTGACGTGCTGAATAAGAAGACTGCAGTAAAAGAGCATGTGATTGATTCATACATTTATTCATTATCATGTACAAATTGTATTCTGGTGGTACAAAGCTGTTGTAAGACTCCAGTGCTCACCCTCCTGTTGTCTTTATTGCAGTAAAAAAAGGAAATACCAGCATGATCAAGAGTCAAGAGGTACTTTGGCAAATATAAATTATGTGTTAAGAAGGCAAGCAGACATCTCGAGCAATGTAATGTGAGGGGAGAAAACGGCACAAAGATTTCAATGAGCAGCTTGTCAGCACTCATTAAAAAAAAGAATAAAAATCCATAAAAATATTTTATTTAAACAACACACACTTAAAACACGTGGACAGAGGAAGAGATATGGTTTTCTTCCTTTCTTCATCATTACACAAACTGCCAGGTACAGACTCACAGTATATGTGGATTATGCAAGTCTGTGTGAGTGTGCTTGTGGGTGTATTTATGAAATAAACTGTATTTTACACATAGTGTGTATGTGCGCTGATGTCTGCAAATATGTTTATAGATTCCGTTTCATATCTGTGAACTGTAACCCCATTTCTACAACTGACTCAAGTGAATAAACAGGTGGGGCGAGGGGGAACAACACGATAACATTTGGCAAAAACCATCATAGTTGCAGATGAGGACGTGGCTGAGCAATGAGTCAATGTGACACAGCCTGCAAATATTTCTCCATATGTCCTTGTCTTTGTTCAGCTTTCAGGGTGAAACACCAAATCTCTGTGCTCGTAAACCATACCCCAGACTGTACACAGGGGGAAGGGCATGGAGGAGACAGGGCGAGCAAGTGAGTAACAGAACAAGAGACAGAGAGAGCGAAAGAGGGAAGAATGGTGGAGAAGTGATATGACTGGTTCATAGGAGAGAGTGGCTTGTGGCTGCAGAGTGTCTGACAGTCTCTCCACGACAGGGTGAACAGTTGGAGACAGTGGGTTGGGATCGGGAGGTCGGGGGAAATAAAGATGGGTGGTGAGCTGGAGGGATTAAAGGAGGACAGAGGGGAAATTAGACTTGACTTCTTCCCGTTGTCTCATTTCAGAGGTATTGTTGTAGAAAGTGCAGCAGCATGATCTCGTAGTGCTCTCCAGACTCAGGGCAGCGAATACTGTGTCGCTCGTTGGGGTAGACCTGGACGATTGAAGCAGAGTAACCATAGTTATCATATGTGATATTTACATGAAAATCCTTACTGTTGTATGAGGTTTGTGATGCTAACCTGAAGCTGGTACGGTTTCCCAGCACGGATTATCTGTGACACTAGGAAATTGGTGTGGAAAAAGTGCACGTTCTCATCTAGAAAACCATGAAGAATCAGCAAACGATTGGGCCTGAAATGACAAAGATTACACGGTTAGAATGCGATACATACAAGGCACTGTTTAGCTCAGTGGGTTGATACATACAGTGATTTTCATAGGCTTTCATAGGAAAAGAATAACAGTGCAATATCCCAACAGTTGACAGTGAAATACTCCCCATTCCTTCGTGATTAAAAGAGGGAAAGTGTACACAGATCCAAAGTTGAAAAGCTTAAACACCACAGCTCAAGTACATCAGCAACTCTGGTATGAATTCAGCATCCAAGAGCACTGCTTCAACATGCCATCTGTCAGGCCCATAAGGTCTATCAACACTGTTGATAAACATTGAGGCTTGATTTAGCCTGTCATCTCACACATGAATAACTTCACACTAGGAAATTCTAACAGTTGCTAGTGAAAATCTGTACTTATTGTTTTTCATCTTCAAGACCTTGTGAGTTCATCAGTTACATTATGCTGTTCTATATTTTAGAACATCCTTACAAAGTTGCACAACATGAGCTGTATGGGTCATGCCGTAATCCACCAACGAGATTTCACGTGGTTTCCAGTCTCTGAACGCTCAGTAATGAGATCTCTTAGAGATTTGTGCAAAACCTGACATCAAGTTTTACCGTCCAATTAGGACAAATGCCCAAACTGCAACAGATCTGCCCAAAACACGCCCACAACGCCCGCAACCAACCGGCATCTCCCCCTGCTCCCACAGCCAAAACAAAGCATTTCAGGAAGTGGCTACATAGTGGTTGAAATCGGGATTTTTCTTGACATCTGTAGGAGACAGCTGAGGAGTTTTGGGAGCAGAAAATCATGCAGAACTACTCGTGTCTCAAAACTGACACAATCGTAAGGAAAAAAGCAGTAAAATACGCATAATACATCTCCTTTAAGTGAAGGGTGAGAACAACCCGATGACCACATAAATCTAGTAGAATGGCAACGATAACTGTGAAAAATATTGCCCTAATTTTGTCCAAACACACGTCAGACTAACTTAAAAGAATATGAATCATGACTTTACAGGAAATAGGGCCACAGTAAATACTGCTGAAACATAGAAATATTTATGCGTTTAGTGACATGCCAGATTTTTAAAAACAGTCTGAATCCCACAGCCAGGGACTCTTGCCAGCTCATTAAAAGGTGTGTGTACTGACTCGCTGGGCAGCTTGTCCACATGCAAGGCCACTGATCCCTCCTCATAGCCCTGCTGGTTGTTCTCAGGCACATCCATGTAACGCTCTGTGTAGCCGGTGTCGTAGGCCATCCACACAGTCACTGGGGCCCCTGCGATGGCCAGCTGGTAGGGAAGCACAACACGGATGGAAGGTCAATTCTGATTTTATGGCTCTATTGGATATATATTTCTGCAAAAAATATATATTAGCATGTAAATGAAACGTTCAATCCCTCTAGCATGGGGTTTCAGCTGCACATATCCTCACTGAATTAGGGCTGTTACTACTACTGCTACTACTGTAGCATTGTCCAAGACAGACACCATGTGGATCTAAGCTGCAACTACACCTGTAATTTTGATATTAAACATCATTCATCCATAAATTAAGCAAGTGCTTCTCATGTTGTTCAAGTGATACAACTTGTGGTGTGCTTTACCATTTCTGGCTAAAGGAGACAGCAGAGAAGGCTCACTGATGGAAAGTAAGTGGTTTAAAGTGGTTTAAAGATAAAAAAGGATGGCTGAAGGGCAAAACAGCCTCCTAACCTTGAAGACATTGGGTCGCTGAATGAGACCCATGAGTGAGAGGAAACCGCCATAAGACCAGCCATGAATAGCAACACGGCTCAGGTCCACAAAGTTAAACTTCTCCGCCACATACTGCAGCCCCTCCACCTGGTCCTCGATCTCAACCTGACCCTGGAGAGACATCGGTAGATCATGTTACGTGTTTGTCTTATTATGATATTCACTTTTTGTTTCCCTGCAAATCAGTGAACAGACACAGTATTTACAGTCTTAAATTATCACAGGCACACTTACCATTTTGTTTTTTAGTGCTCCTTCAAATTCAAGGCCCCTCTGACAGGAACCCCTCCCATCGATAACAACCACAGCATAACCCAGGGAGGCCAACGTGTTTAGACGGAGGTACTTCATCCCCTTGAAGGAGTTGTTGACGAGCTGAACCTGAAGACACACAGACACACAAAATGCCGCAACATCAAAGATTTTTTTCCTCTTAACACAGTATAAAGGTGTGAAAGCTCTACTTCACAGTGGTAATAACAAATAAATGGACCTAGTCACAAACCTGTGGGCCTCCATACACAAAAAGCACAGTGGGGTGTTTCCTGCCAGGCTGCAGGTTGTGAGGCTTGTATACCATCCCATAAAGCTGGAAGCCTGACTTCCCTGGAAAGTCGAAAATCTCAGGTGGGTTGTAATCTCCTGGGCAACCTGGAAGACACACGAACACATGTGGACACTGGTTTAGTAATATACCAAGGGTTGTGGGCTCAACTCTATGTGGAACTTCACCTTTAACGCAGCAAAAAGACTTTGTTTGACAGTAGACAGTTATGCATTTTCTTGGGAAAAGCTAATGATACTCTGGAACGACACCCTAAATTATCACCTTGTGACAATGGGAACATGTTTGTCAACAATTTCACAGATCTACTCCCTTCTTTTGTCAGACTCATCTGTAGCACCATTCTTCCACTTCCATTATAAGGTGTTTAACGCACACACAATGCACTTAACCTGTGACTCCTTAATTTCTGACAAAGCAGAAACATTCGGATATGCACAAGAGACAAGAATCACCCTCTAACTCCTGCTATTTTAAATCATTAACAAACAACCAACTCTTACACAAAGTGCTCATGATGACGTATATGTTTGAGCACCACATTATCTGATTGCTGTCAGGATTGTCTGGAGGACGGCATTGTAGATCAAACTCACCGTCCTTGATCTAATCAAAGCCAGACAGGGCTCTATTGATTGTTCCAAAAATAAAACCACAGATAGGTGGCCAACCTTCACACTTGGCCAGACTGCTCTCTAAGACAAACTAAATGAGATCAATTATGTAAATGAAATCCCTACATGCTGAATGAGAATCAAATCTGTGTGCCAATTTATGGCCTTCAGTTTCTAATTTCATCATTTTAAACGTTGTGATTCAAAAAGTTAGCTACGAAAAAAAAAACTACACAACATACGCTACCAACATTTACTTTTCAGTGTAGCTGGTACTGTTGAATTACCTTACCTTGGTAAATCAAACATATGTTAAGACACATTTTAGCCCAGAATCTGGTATTTGATTGACTCTTGACTTAACACAATAACAGAAATGGTTTTTAATGACATCAAAGAAATATTTTGATGTTGTATCAGGTCACTTGCTTCAGAGGAAGCTGGTCTTTGATACTATATGTGCAGAGACAGATGAGGTATGTGTACCTTTGTATTTTTCTTAGGAAAACTACAGACTGGTGGATGTTTGCATCAGATTCTGTTTACCTGGTGACTCCATCATGCTGGCCCAGAACTCAGGTATCATATGTAGTGGGTCACCTTCTGAACTGGTCAGTCTGTAGACGTGAACACATGGAGGTGTACTCACGTTACTGTAGTGGCTGACAAAAAAGTCAAAGTTCTGCAGAGAGAGAGAGAGAGAGAGAAACAGAGGTTCAAGTATAAATAGAGTAATCATTTACAAGGACAATGGGAGAACTGAAATCCTATGAGACAACATGATGGAATTACAATGCTAAACCACGTACTGCAAGGATCTGTGCTGCAAGGCCCAACATGAGCTACTGAAAACTGCTGACAGCCACAGAACATTTATCCCATGTACTGTAGACTATCCGACCAATCCCTGGCTTTGACAGCTTTCCTCGGGTTCTTAAGGTGCTTTCACTGAACTGCTTAAATCTAATCCCAATCTTTTATCTCCACAAATCTGCATTATTAACTGTAGGTCACTTGTTCTGGTTTAGTTCTCTTTCAAGTCATATCATGAACTTATGAAAACAACGTAAAATGCTTCATGGGGGCAAAACTATTGAAAACTGAAATGCAAATGTGAAATGTCTACATATAGATTTTTGGAGGTTGAATAAATGAATGGTTTTACCTGACTAACAGAGCAGCTGTGAGAGAAGCCAGGCTTGGTTAGTCTGACCACATCTCCAGGTGAGTCATAGCTGACCACATAGAGGTGGTGCTCCAGAGGAGTGTCTCTGGTGCCCTGGAAGTACACCAGCTTTGTTGCCTCGTTCACCCAGATCTAGCAAGAGAGAGAAAATAGAAAAATGAAAAAGGAGAAACATCTTTATATTAACTCACTTCTTAAATTCAGCGTTAAGTACGAAAGATCACTAATTCCTAGTGATGAACATGCTTTAAAACTGAGCCTGAGAAATTCTGTAGTTGAAATAAACAGTTCAGTCAGGAAGTACGAGGACAGTGGTGTTTCTTGTAACAGCTTTTAGTGTTGTTGTGATGTCAGTTTTCTTTTTGCTCAGCACAGTGTTGCAGAGGACCACAGGGAGTCAAAAATCCCCAAAAGTAGCAAGAAGCAAAGGTGGCTGCAGCAGAAACCTGGCAGAGCATCAACAGGGAAGATAGCCTGTGTCAGCAGATGTTGATCAGTTGCCAAAGTCCTTCATCTGATGTAAACATTTATCCCCTCAAATTAAAGTTGAGTGTCAGGACTTTGAGCTGCATAAGCACCATGTCAAAACTGGTGTGCTGGAGTTCAGAGTCAAGTCAGACCGCACTCTTTACATCTGTGCATCTTTTATAGGTATGAATTTTACATATCCAACACTGAGAGACTTTGTCTTACCTTGGAGCCATGCCTTGCTAACACTTCCCATTCTCCACTGGTCAATGTAATCTCCTCCTTGATTGCACATTTGAAGTCTCCTGGAATAAACAGATAAGAGAAATCAACTTGCTCCTTGACATACTAAAAACTCTGACGTAAAACACACAGCTACGTGACTATTTGACAAATGTCATTCTAAAACAAATACAGGAGCATCTCGTTGCTCCTTACCCTCTATGTGTTGGTAGTCGTCTGTCCAATGGTAGCAGCCTGGTTGTAACAGAGATGTGATTTTATACAGGTGGCTGAAACCTGTTTTCGACTCATTCACCCAGATGAAAGTAAACTCATCCTCTGTCGTTTGAATAAAGGGATAGAATATATCATGAACCTGTGGGAGACGAAGAAGAGCAGTTAGGGGGTTGCCTGAACACTTACATCAGAAAAACCTTCCAGCACTTTCTTCTGTTAGTGGAAACAGGACGGATAAGCAAAGAGAGGGGAATGTGAAAAGACTTGCATTAATCCAGACATCAGTGGTTTCTTCATAGATTATGTATGGCTGTGTGTTCGTGGGCACGGCCTCCACACTCTCCTGCCTCTGAGCTGGGTCGTCTGTGACGGGGATGAAGAGGGCCGGAGGCAGCAGGACCAGCTGCAGTCTCCTCTGACTGCGGTCCAGAAGCACTGCCCAGCCACTAGGGACACACGGAACAACAAAACTTGAAATGATTGCTTTTTACTTTGAGATTTAACAGTTTTGGAAGCAACTGCTCCACCGGAAATAACAAATATTAGAATTGTTCATCTGTCACTATTAATGCTCCATTAGCGGGCTTTGTGACTTCTGGTGGTTTATTTTCAGAATGACAGCATCACAATGTGAAACGAGTCCAAATTTAAGTTGTAACACTCACTATTTGCCGTCACTTGTCCATCCAACTCTGGCGATGTATTCTGTCCCAGGAAACAAAGAGGTAAAGGGGACGACCAGTTCTTTGTCTTGTGTGCTCACAATCTGTGAAGTACAACCAGAAACACATTAGTGGCATCTCATTATCATATTGGAGAAAAAAGACGGATCATGAAAAACTCACTCTTCCTTGATGGTCTGTCTTTATCTCTGCCAGTTTAAGGGTTGCCTGGGGATTTTTGCTACCTTTGAAGACATTAGGAAAATATACCTGGTCAATAAAACTATTCACTGCCTCAAAATTAGTGCGGACAGTGAACGAGGCTATACTGACCTGTTCGAGGATATCTGTATGCATCTGCTTTACGCTCCTCCAGTGCTGGAGATGGAACATGAATAATCTCTACTTCCGTCTCATCCACCTCTTCATACAGAAGATACACTGTTTTACCTCCATCAGGGTCTGACAGAGAGAGAAAAATAATTCATTTAAGTAGCGTGCATAAAGAAAATAGAGAATACACACAAACAGAACAATGAATAGCTAGAAACACTGTCCTATGACTGAATGAGTTGGGTATCTCTGACACGTGCTGACCTTTCACTGCTGAGGGACTCCACCAGTAGCCAGTGAAACGGTCAAACTCTTCCTGGATGACAAAAGTTGCTACACCTGCAGACTTGGGGTCCTCCTTAACGTTATCCACACCTGAAAAATTACGCATTTATGTTAATGCTTAAGTGTATGACATATCAAATAAGTTTTCTTGCATGTAGTTTAATTTGAGATTGAATTAGTTGCACTATTATTACTTAAAGAGGATATTAAATGCAGAGCAAGTGAAGCTTTTTAGCATCTTACTGCTTAACCATTCAAACTTCAGACCTTTGTGGCAGTAAGTGAGTCTCCTTTCCTCGCCAGTCTTAATGCTAGTTATCCACAGGTCGTTATTGTTGATGAAGGCTATGAAGTCGGGGTCTCCAGGGCAGACCTTGGGGTCCATACGGGTCCCTGAGCACTGAGTCTTGATCTCCACAGGCTTTACAGGAGCAGACTGCTAAAACCAAAACACACAATCTTAGTCATTGGGAAGTAGAAGCAAGACATGCAAATATATACAGTAGGAGAAGTGCAAAAGTGCAAAAAGTGCAAAAATGCTTTTCCCAATACTCATCAACTCTTCCAGTCGTATTCCTTCAGCTACACTTCTAAGTAACACAAAAGTAGCACTTTATTGATGTTTTTAACTGTATCAGCTGTTGGGTAAGTAAGAAAAATAATGCAACACTGTTACCCTTTGTTAAACCCTTCAAAAAGGACAACTACCCACTTCCCCATCACTAAGCATCTAATACAGTGTAGACAGAAAGACAGGGAAGGAAAAGGGACCTCTGCATTTTTAAGTTATTGTTTGACTTTTTTGGAGACATGGAGAGAGGAACACAAAAGTTAGAGGAGAGACAGGGGTTGATGTGCAGCAAAGGGCCTAAAGGGGATTCACATCCAGGCTGCTGCAGTAAGGACTGAGACTACATGGTATGTGCTCTACTAGTAGAATCACCAGGGGGTCCTATGACTTTATTAAAGTTACAAAAGGCACAAAAACATAATGCACAAGAGAACTGTGGGGTCTTTAAGATGCACAATTTTTTTTATCAGTATCTCAGGTTCAAATCAAATGTATCATGTAAGATCAACTACAATCAGAAGTCGATGACCATTAACTGTTGCAAATATAAAATCTCTGGGCTCCAAAGTTCCCACAGAACTTATCTAGAGCCTCTGTAATGACCTTAAAAGAAACTGTGTCTTAAGTTTCATACAACTAGGATTTATGGCAAAGTTACTATCCAAAGACAACACACTAAGATGAACGACATCTGGGAAGGGCACCAAACCTTAAGCCGTGAACAATCGAAAACAGAATTTATTCCCATGATCGTCTTTCCTCCCTTGATATCTGTTACATCCCTTAGGCAAGCTATTTGGCAGTTCAGGAGTATATGCCATTAAAAATACATTCAGTACTCAAACATTTGGATTTTAATCTTTGGCAACACACAATAGTGCATTAACTATGTCCAATAAGTGGATGAGATGGCACTACAATGATAAAAAAGTAGAGCCACAGTGCATTTATTCCCTGAAAGGCAGAACAATTTTTCAACAGATTCTCAGCAAAGGATCAGCTCTACCTAGCAGATGCTCCTATTATTCTTTGGCTAATTAAATGTCTGCAAACTATTTAAGTTAAATCACCAGCGGTGTATTCAGAGCACCTCTCCACTGTATTGCTCTGAGCTTTCAGATCTTTACCTTGCTCTGAATTAAATCTTTCAAGGGATTCTAACTTGGGAGGGGGAGTATTCTGCATTATACTCACGATGAAGCCATTGTTGCCTCCATCCTGACAATAGAAGAGGCTATTGCTGGCCTGAAAGAGGAACAGGCCTGTCTGAGCATGGTAGTCATATGAGGTGATACCAAATGCTCCCAAACGTTTACGTTCTCTCAGCAACTCCTCCTCCCGAGAGTAAGCCCCCTGGTGCGGTGTAGCCTTAAGAACAGATAGGAAAAACAAAAGATGAACACATATTTCCGATAGACTGAGAAGATATTTTCTACACAAGCCTGCAGGGCTGACACATATAATGAGCTAATACAATATTATTACTATGAAATATAGAACCACATTCACAGACCCATCCCCCGTAGATCAAATAACCATATAATGGTTGTACAGTACAAGCATTCCTCTCATAGTTTCTGCCATGGTTGCCTAATCTTTGGAGTTTCATAACATATTTGTGGTGCTATAAAAAGCAATACTGCCACACCTTCAGGGACAACTTATGTTCCCCATTTATAAGACGCACGACTGTATGCTATTCGGTACTGGCACGAACAAGAGGAGAGGGGGAATTCACCTGGAAGTGATCCAGCATCTGTTTCCACGACAACACTAAGAGGGCCTCTTTACGGATCTTCTTGGGGATTTCTGAGTAGAGTAATGAGTTCTCTCTGCTCCCATAAGGCATTCCTGGTACAAAGTACATGGAAAAGAGGCATAGATGAAAAGGCTTCATCCGGATAGATTCACAAAGTAACTGTAATAATGCCATGAGACAGTCATATTCTGTTGTCTGGAGCAGGAAAACATGACCAAGGTCAAGTGAAAGAAGAACACATAGGCTGCAGTATACAGAGAATACAAAGTATAAGTTAAAGTAGGGGGTTTCTGCTTACCGAGGTAGTACAACCGGTGGGAATGGGGTCCGTTCTCATCCTTCTTTTGCACAAACTGGAAGTCATGGGGGGCCTTATTAGCAATCATGCCCGAGTACTTCCTGCTACAGTGGATAATGTCACGAAGGCCCTCCCAAGAGTGCTTCTCAACAAAGTATTGAGATGGGACATCTTCCATCTCCACCACCTCCGTACTGTGCGAAAGGCCGTCCACAGCTGTCATGCTCACTGCCACACAGCTGGATGTTGACATAAGAAAGAAGTGATAAGTGGTAGCGACACCCAGACACGCCTGCACTTGTGCATTCCTTTATTGGAATAAAACATTTAAACATCCATCTTCTGAAACAAAGCAGTTAAAAGGAGATGTAGCAATGTACGCAATGCGTCATATCATACCTTTTCCAGATACCCTCTTTATTGTCACAAAGTTTGACCCTCTTGACTCTATGCATTCACCGGTCAACACACCTCACTCCAATTCTGTAACCTATGAACAAAGTACACTGTTAATATCATTCAGAATATTTAAATAGAGACTAACAAATACAGTTAACCATGATGACAGTAATTCTTTATTATGACAGCTAGGTATGAACATTTTTTTGAGAGCATTAGTCTTATTGCTTGTCAGATAAGGCTTTCAGGACTACATTTTTTTCACAGTCTTTGCAATCCTCAGACTACAATGTGCCTTGAGGAGAACTGGAAAAAACATAAATCATTCACAAAGCTCCACTGTAAAAAAAAAACCTATAGACCAGACCAGAGAATTCCTGTTAAATGTGCCATGTGAAACAACCAATGTAAGTTCAAATCTGCTGCTGATAAAACTTAGGGAATACCCCACATTCCTTCCTTTGTCATCTGTGTTGCAGGAGGGATCAGTGAGAAAGATCATGTACTGTCAACAACTTAAGTACATTTCTTATTCCGGTGTTAGGAAAATGTTTGACACTGTGGCGAGGCACCTCAGGTCTGTGTAAAGGAAATTCTGAGCTCACAACAAACACACAAACCAGCATCTACTTCAGCTGCTCAGGAGATCAGTACGAGGCGTGGGCTGATGGAAGCTTTATGAATGGAGATCACTCACATCAAGATCTGACTTTTTATCTGTCTGTACAGGAGGAAGTGCATCAATACTACTGGCTGTCTTCTTTTAGAAGACCTCCCCTTAGCATTAAAGTTTTACTGACCGCGGTTTGTGTTGTTATGGAAAATATGTTAAAATGGGAGGAATTACTCTGCAACTTGTAACCTTACACAGGAAAAGGGCCCATTTGTTGGAGCTGTTACTTAAGAGGGTTTCTCTAGCAAATAATATAGGGTGGGTACAAGTTGGGGTACATATAAAATACAGGTACCGTTAATGTTAACAGTTAGCTAGCCTACAATAGATCTTTGTTCTCGGATTTCAACTAGTCAGTGACACTGGGAAAAACACCGGCAAATTCATTTGTGTCAACACTTCAACGACACTAACGTTACATTTAGCAATGAATGACAAAACCCCGAGGTGTTAGAAAATGACAGTTATAACGCAGTGTCTATGTTTAAAAAATCTTGCTTGGGCACATTTTGACATGACAGCTCTCTTCTGTCATTTTCGCTCTGAAGCTAACTAGCTACCTACCGCTAGCCTAGCTAAAAACTAGCTAGCCGCTAGCTAGCGGTTTCTGGCTTTCTCTAAAAAAAATAATAAAATTACAGGCGCTCATACGAACGTCCTCATGAAACAAGCTAAAATCAAGGAAAATACTTACCAATCCGGTCACTGTTTCTTTGACCAACTTCTAGACTGTATTAGCTTGGTGTCAATAAACAGATTTTGCAACTGCTAAAGGTTGTATCCATGGCCCAGAGCGGCCACACACAAAATGTAGCTGGCTTTCGGATCGGAAAGAGGAGGAACCTTGAGTCTGGAGAGAGTACACACCGGTACGTTTTCAGGGCCGCACCGCCGCTCTGAGGAGGCGTCAGCGACGGTGCAGCGGGTGGTGGGATCATGGACTGTATGGGTGGGATGGTTCGTGACCTACAGGCCAACGCCTCCACCCACACATTCAAATATATATATATATATATTTATTTACATACACAGAGCGGCATCACCTTCGTGCAGGTGTAAATTTTAGTAGATCAACAAATGCAGCTAGCACCAAAATATTAAAGCTATATATTAGCTGATATTATATTAATGTTTTTAAGCCATCCACTTAGTGTGCATCTACAGCACTTTTTTTTTTTTTTTTTTTTTTAAATATCCAATATGTTATACAATGTTGTGTCTTTGTAAACGACAGATTAAATGACTCTGCTGCTTTTCCACAATTGTCAGCTCATTACAGAGCACAACCCATCTTGTGTACTATGGTCCTTTAATAGACTCTGTGCCATTTCTGAAAATGTTTGAAAAACCCAAGCTTTAAAGGACACCATGCTGTGCACAATCAAGTCATTTTGAAACAATATGCAGAAGAAAGGGAAGGAGACAACTTGAGTGGAGCACCCAGTTTTTTTTATTTATACAAAGAATATAGCCATTCTACTTCAGAGGGATGAACCGAGAAGAGTGTGTGGCTCCAATACCGGGGCGACCGTGTTTGACTGGTTTGTAGGTGATGGAGAACTCGCCCAAATAGTGACCGCACATCTCGGGCTGTGGAGGGGAAAAAAAACACTGAGTTTGTAACAAGGCACAATTCGATATCTAAACAGTACAGAGGACTGAAATAAGAGAGGGCCATGGTGAGGGATTTAATTTACTTAGGAAACTGACATTCAAAATAAAAGCCCCATCTAGTCCCAACAGACAGGCTATCATACAACCAATGAGTGTGGTCCTGCATAATTCAGTTATCACTTGTGTGTTAAGTGTTAACAAAGTTATCACTTGTCTATTTTGTGGCCTGGGATCTTCTATATACTGCAGTTCTGAAATCAAAATTTTAGGCTTGTTGTAAACAGGGAAGTCTGATTATTTTTACCGTGATGCCTTTTAATGAAATATAGCCCAGAGGGAAGGATGACTGAGGAAATTCACATAAAATTTCAAGCAGAATACATATACACTGGGTGGATCAAGAATTTGCCAAAGACATTATTCCAACATCTTTATCAAATAGAGTAATTCCATACATTTCACAGCTCATTTAAGATGTATCGCAGCAGTGTGTTGTTCAGTTTTATATAATGATCTATTCATATACAGCATGCACTTAATAGCTCTCAACATAATTTCAACTTAAATACATCACTTGGTGTTGATAATGCCTGAGCAGCAAGGACACAAGAGCAGTTGTATGCCCAATGATTTGATGCTAAATAGCTCAGAGTAAAAGATGAATATGTATCAATTTTGCTCCTACAAATAAGTGATACAGTGTACAGATTAAATGTAGGGCAGGACAAATAAGAGAAGTCACACTGCATGGATCAATGTCTGGTTTGTCTGGAGGGAAAATCCTCTTAGTAGACAATGTCCATAATTAAACCTTATATCAATTTGACACACGCCCTCTGCAAAATATACCAAAAGGAGTACCTGTGATTGTCCACAAAAACCTAGGTTTCAAAATGTACACATGTGGTCTTGCTCACACATAACCAATAGAGTCTCACCTTGATTTCAACCTGGTTGAAGGTTTTGCCGTTGTACACGCCAACCATGGACCCGACCATCTCAGGCAGGATGACCATGTCCCTCAGATGGGTCTTCACCACCTCTGGTTTCTCCATGGGGGGAGCCTCCTTCTTTGCCTTGCGCAGGCGCTTCAGGAGGGACTGCTGTTTGCGGCGCAGGCCACGGTTCAGCCTCCTCCTCTGGCGGGCGCAGTACAGCTGCATCAGCTGCTCACTATAGAGGAAGGGAGGACAGTGATGCCAATGAAACCCCTGACAACTATTTAAGCAAACATTAAAATACCTGTCAAGACAGACAGGTTATGTACCCTTGTCAACTGCGGAATGCCAATACAAACGAACAATTAAGTTCCCATTTCCAGTTTCAACATAGTCTCTAGCATTTGCATTCTGAGTTTCTTTGTACAGACCTAAAATTCAGAAAACTGACTGGGCATCACATAACTACAAATGCTTGAGGAAGTTTTATTTAATAAGATAGAAAGAAGTTAGTCTGTATGTGCCCCTGCTGTCAAGAGGTCATCACTGCAGTATTACAGTTCAATATGGCCAGGATTAGAAGATGTCAACACCTGCAAGTTATGTATTTTAGATATGTAAAAAAGCCTGGGTCATTGCTGTGTGTACATCGAGATTTTGCAATTCTGAAACAAGCTGGAGATCATGACGCCAGAGCCCTGACCGTAAAACAGTGACATTAGTGCCTGACTTACTAGGACATGTCCAGAAGCTGGTCCAGGTCCACACCTCTGAAGGTGAACTTCCTGAAGGTACGCTTCTTCTTGATCTCGGTATCTGCCTGGAAGAGACAGACATGGATGGGTCCCGGTTAGCATTTAGCTCACAGTTAGCCGTCACTTTATAAAGCAAAGCTGTTACGCTCACGACGGCATTCAGCGTCACAGATATAGTTCTACGGGAATGTTCATTAACTCTCACATTAACATTGCAGGACCATCACACGGTCAGGCCATGGTTACTTAATAATCCACGAATGTGTAGAAGCACCGGGTTAGCTTAGCCACAGATGGTCTTGGCTCAGGCTAATACACTGCCTACAAAGATGGATATACCGGACATTTTGGACAACGATTTTCTGCTAATAGGTCACTAGATGTATGGAACTGTCGGATGACACAGTCAGCTATTTAAAATGCTTGATACAGAGCTCAGATGTACATAGATTATGTTTTGACCAGGTCCAAGATCGGTTGAGTACCTACCATCTTGCCTGATGTTCCGGGGGAAAAGAACGGTCAGAAGTCTCGCTAGGCCTCATATCGCGCGATTTGAAGCAAACATCCGGTGGCGTCTTCCGGCGTCAGTGCCCTAAGTAGACAACGGGTGGTGCTGTTGTACCATTACTGCGGTTTGTGACCAGTCTCAAGTTTCTACCAACGTGTCCCGTTTTTAATATCGTCTCTGTGCATCACAGTTTTGTCCAGTTTTACACCAGTTTACCAGGAAACATTGAAAAACAGTAGGCCTATGTAGGTTTATGTCGTACATGGACATTTAGCCAAAGCTCATTAAAGGCCCCAAGTTGAAAAGTAATCATACTTATATTAAGATACTTCTACTCCAGTATTTGCATTTGATGTTATTTTATACATTTACCTCACACACATGTACATATTTTCCAGATTAAGATTTTAGCAACACATGTCAAGATCTTAGGATACAATACAGTGTTTAAGATCAAACCATGGGGGACTTCAAAAACAGAGTGTTAAATGCCTCCTCACATCATACTGTATGTCTGTGAATGTCCACCGTCTTCACCAGAGCAACTCTAAACTTCTCATATGGTTTCATTTAAAGAATAGTTTAAGGCTCAAAGATGTTAAAAAAAAACAAAAAAAACTCCAATGTTACTGTTACTCGATATTGTTTTTATTTTGCAAACTGCCTAACTTTATATAAACTCCCTTCAGCAGCCTAAACAGTAAAATGCTGGCCCACCTAAATATTCCTCTAATAACATCATGCATAACAATTTATCACACATCTTTCTGGAGAGTTAGTACTTTTGATCATTTGAGACCATTTTTATGTTTTTATTTGATAATACTTTTTTCCATTTACATGTAAAAATTTGAATTACTCAAGTACTCGAGTACTTTTACACACCATTTCATTTTCAGATAAACATTGTACTTTAAACACACAGTGTAGCACTTCCAGCAAATGGCATTTTGACCTTTGAATAAATCAAAACCTTTCAGAACATATGTAATGGTGTAGGAATAACAGGGACAATATTTTGTATGTGACACCTTCAAAGTGTAAGGTGATTCAGGATCAGAGGTCACAGTCTTTGAAATCCTTCAGGACCAATGACAATCAAGTCTATCATTTTATCTTTAAGTCAAGAATATTTTAACATCCTCACATGCCTAAACAGCCCCAGCTATACACTTCAGTTTGACTTCTTTACCCAGTCTCCTTGCATTTATTTAGTAGATGAAGTACATGAGTAAATGTAAATATTTAGGGATATCCAACACATGTTATGGTTATGGAGTTAAATTTTTTTCAGTTTCCAGAGTTTTCAAAATTGTTTTCTTTGAATGGTTTATACAGTGTAACATTGTAACAATTACACCCAACCACTAATACACATACATTATTTTCCAATTCCTCTGTTGGTATCACTCAGACAACTATTTACACAGGTTTAGATATAACCTCACTGCCTTCACCCTTATACAAAAAAATCAACATGGAAAATGAAATTAGTATTTATTCTAATTTCTCCAGTGTGAGGTTATAAAGTTCTTGGTTTTCTGTAATCTGTTCATTTAGCTGTATGTGTGAATGTCTGAAAATCTGATCGTGGAGATGAATTTAATCTGATTTCCTTTATATGTATCTTTATTTAGTGTTTGAAAATGTGTACTCTGCATTCAGGATGTGGCTTTAACTAACTGGATAATGTGGTAATGTGGGCTGGACGTAGTTGTGTGAACAAAGCAGTAATGAGGACTTTGATATTGAATGTTTACACCAATGTTGCTATTGAAAATATACATATACATTGTCAATGCAAATAAAAGACAACATTAGTCTTAAGGGTGCATGGAGAAATCTCAAAACCTGGGAAATATCCAGGAGAAACTGTTTATCTAGCTAAATACACTCAATGAGAAATTGTTTAATATAATATATTCACAAAGTCTTTAAAATTAATTATTTCCCATCAAGCAACATTCAATAAATCATAATGACAATATTGAAAATGTTTTTTTTTCTTTTGCAAATGTGTCAGAAAGGAAAAACGTGAAAAAGTATTCTGACACTTGCAATTTAGCTCAGGTGCCTCAGTTTCTCTTGATCATCTTAAGGATGTTTCTACAGCACCTGTAGTCAATTAAATTGACTGAATGTAGACACACAACTGTCTACCTGGGGTCTCAGAGCTGACAACCCATATCAGAGCAAAAACCAAGGTAAAAGGAGCCGCCTACAGAGCTGAGAGACAGGACTGTATCAAGGCACTGATATGTAGGGAGTCTGCATTAAATGTTCTCCATAGCACAGTGGCCTCAGTAGTTCTCAAGTTAAGTTGTAACAGCTGAGTCTCGACCTAAAGCTGGCTGCCCAACTGAACAGCAATCAGGGGAGAGGGACCTTCGTGATAGAGGTTATCAAAAATCTGATGGTCACTGACTGAGCTAGAGAGATCTTGGGTGGAGATGGGAGAAACTTGAGTGATTTTAGTACACAGCTGCAACATAAAATGTGAAAAAACATGAAGGGGTCAGGATACTTTCTGAATGCACTGTGTGTAGTTTGGGTGACTGGACCATTTGAAACTTGCCATGTCTGGTTGGGAGGGAGACTTGCAGCAATATGCAGTGGTGTGTAGTAATGTAGCAATAGTGCAACTTCTGGACTGCATGCACAGCCACTGTTCTGAGACCTTCGCTGTTTCTTAATCTAATAAATATGCCTCCATGCTGCTGTCTGCACATTACTTAAAACCTGACAATGCTCCCTCTCTCTCTTTGTCAAAGCACTTTCAGCTCCTTGCTGTGTATAAGTGCTATACAAAAAGGGGTTATTATTCTAGAAACCACGAAACCATTTATTCTTTGTCCTATAAATGACAATCTTTTACAAACCAAACCGACTCCTTATTATGAATACACATCTTTATTACATAAAGATCACAAAAACATTTTTTTTCCATTGGCATAAAAATTATCCCAGAGGAAAAAAACGATAGTCCAATACAAAATGTTATTCAGAGTCAAGGTACAAAATAGCCCCCATTCAAATCACAAATATGTATAAATAATAATCTTAATGATCAAATATAATCATATGATTGGTTCACATATCAACCAATATTAAGACTGATTCACTTAAACATTACTCACTGACAAGAAAGGAATCCAGTATTCTTGCTTGGAATGTTCAAAACTTCACTTGAGTCTCATTTTGTCCACCACTCCCCGCTCCTCTCTAATCCAAAGAAAACAAGCTCAACTCCAGTTGGACTAGTTATGCAAACAAAGGAAATATTTCCTCTGTTAGAAAAAAAGAAAAAATTAAATGAGTGAGAGAACCGACAAAATATAAGATGATAAGACTGGTTGGTTCCAAGTAAAAAAAAAAAAAAAAAAGATTTTGTTCCCTCATCTGTCTGAACAAGCTCAATGGTTCACTACTGCATATATCAATGACCACTACTGAAGGGATGAAGGCGATACTGAAGAAGTGACAAACACAAAACAAATGTACATTCTTGTTCACAGGAATTACAGAAAAATGTCATGTTGTTTACACAGATGTTACAGCCATTACAGATGAGCACAAGCATGGGTGTTTCCATCAATATAACATGTGTTTCCTACAACTGTTACAAAAAAGTCCCTAATGTTTCACTTTTAGTTTCATATTGCCCTTACAAAAACCTAGGGATCTCCCTTAATACAACTAAATGACTCAGCAAAAAAAAACCATAGGGGGGAAAAAAAAGGGGCTTTGGCACTTTAACATCCCTGGGCTAAACATAAAAACTAGCAAAGCCATTTATTGGCCTTTGTGGTCACTTTAAATATCAAAAAAGAAAATCACAGGAATACAGTTCATGATATGTGTAACGTTGGTCTTGCACAAATAAGGCTAAGAAAACAATTTCATACAATACTATTAAGGATAAGCCCTAAAAAAGGTGCAACATCCTATGGATATAAAAATAAGCCGCCTGCCTCCAGGTCTTGTTGCAGAACATGCCTCTCTCTTTCCCTTCCTCGGCTCTCTGCCTCCTCCTAGTAATCTGTCCCGTCGTCTGGGTACACCTGCTCTTCTTCCTGGTAACCTTGGTATCCCTCATCTTGGTAATCTGGGATGTAGTCACGGACGCCGCCTGCCCCGTTCTGATCACCTGCGACCTCTCCAGCTTTGGGACAGTACTTGGCATCATAGATCTGCCTCCCCAGGCCGAAGTTCTGGCCGCTCTGGTTGGCTCCTTGACTGTAGCCCATCTGCAGGGACATGGTGCTGTTGTCACACTTGTCTGTGCCCAGCTTCTGGTCATAAATGGCACGCCTTGTACCTGGAGCCGTCATCCCAGCCTGCAGTAGAGAGAGGAACGAGGAAACGAGACATTTATGACTTCGTTTACATAATTATCTTTCCTGCACTAGAAAGTTTCAAACAAAGTCTTGATTGCACTGAGCCCAGCCGTGACTCGCTGTGGATAATCCAGAGTTTACAGCTTCTACAAGTCTAAGCATGGCACAGATTTACGGCAGTCAGAAGACAGAAAGCGTGATGCCCCGAGGGTTATTTCCACTCCAGTCCTATAATAATGAATTTAGGACATGTTGGGGATTTGTTGCAGTACCTGGCTCGCTCCCTTGTTGGTTCCCATTTGCAGACTGATGGTGGTGTTGTCCATGGGGGGCTGGATTTGAGCTTTGGGATTGTATAAATGCCTCCTAGTGCCATATGCATTCATACCTGCCTGACTGGCACACTTGTTGGTCCCCATCTAAAGAAAGAAAAAAAAAAAACAAAGCATTTTTAGATACTATAAAACAAGGGAGTACTTTAAACCAACTTGCTGCACTCACAATATATTGCACAACAGTCACTGTATTACAGGGAAACAAATACTTTCAAAGTTTCAGTCACCCTCAGTTTCAGTCATAAACCTGTTATAACAGAAAGTTGCATTGTGTAGGTATCCCTCATTTCTACTTGACGTCTTAGTTGATGACAGAAACAACAACAAAACAGGAGCTTAAGAGGCCGTGACAACAATAAGCAGCTCTCATACAGAGGTATGCTATGCTCGACATGAGATCATGATGAAGTCTGGTTTTGCAATAGTTTCGACACATGCAGTTACGAGTTGGGCTTCCAAGGCATGTGAGGTGCCTCCACACCGTCAGGCCCAGCCAAAGGTAGCAGATAAACTAGAGTACTATTTTACACCCTTTTCCTTTAATGACAAATTGGGAAAATCTTGGATTACTTTGTCTTCAATCTCTTTAAGTTTCACTGACAGACCTGTAAAAACAAACTTTAGTCGCATGACACAGGAGACTTTCATATTAGGCATTCACACCCCAGCTGCACAAGCCAGGAGTCTGAGCAAACTATACCTGCAGGCCAATGACACACTGTCCAGCTTTCATCTTCTCCTCATCAAACAGCCTCTCCTGCTTGTCAGCGTACTTCACACCGATATCCACCCGGGACTGACAGCCCTTGGTCTTGGCCTTAAGGAAGAAATACAGAGAAGAAGGTCCAGTTCCAGTTGTAACAGATGAAAAAACACATGTTACCATTGGTACCAGTATTTTGCTTTGTTGTTTTTGTTTGTTTTTTTAAGACTCACCATGCTGGCCAGTGCAAGCAGCGTTGTCTGGACCTGGGTCATGTTACCACTCTCAAACAGGTCGTTGGCTTCGAAGATATCGTGAGGCTTCAGACCGTACGTTGTGATGGCCTTGATGAAGTTTGTCAGGTTCTCCAGCTAAAACCACACCAGATTAAACAAGATCAACAATAGTGTTGCCGCAGGATGTCTGCTGATGGATGTGCAATTATTTCTAATTGCACGCCATCTTCATTTTCTCATTCATAAAGATGCAGTCATTCTCATGTAAAACCCGTAGTCTAAAGGATGGGAGCTGGTTTACAGTGACTTGTAACACCTCTTTGAGGAATCCAGTTTGTTTACATCACAGCTGCCATAGCATGATTCAGTATGCTGACACCCAAACTGGTGCACAAGAGCACAGGGAGCAATCTGTTGACTTTATATCCATGTATGTAAATAATGTGATTAGGAGACAATTGAACGCACCACACCCTTAACTTGTTAAAAAGGACGCATTACCACCCAACTCACCTGATGCCAGTTCAGCGCTGACTGGTTGATCTTTTTCACTGAGCCAGGTTGGAGTTTGTTGATCAGACTGTGACACAAAACAGAGAGAAAAAAAACAAACATTTAGGCTTTCCAAAACCCTGTAGACATGGAGACAAATGATCAAGACCGTCAGGCTGCTGTTACTGTGTAACATCTGATGTCTCTGCTTACTCGCATAGGATGACTCCATTCTTCAGGCCTTTCTGGAAGTCAGGCCCGATGGAGGTACCGGTGATGTCCTCGATCCAGATCCTCAGCTCCTCTTCCTTCTGAGGGTCATACTTCTGTGCAATCTGTGTGGGCAGAGAGATAAAAGGTCATATGTGTCTCATGAGGAGTTACGATAGCCAGTAGCACATTTGTTAAACAGTAAATGCATTCATAGTTGGTCATCTTTTTTTGTTCCTCCCTGACCATGTTGACCTCCCACTCACAACCTACTTAAGAGTCACGGGAAATTTATCAAGACGCATAATGAGACAGTGTCTAATAATGATAGAATTGAGAATAATCATATTATATCAAGTTAACACTGGTGTTGTGACTGCATGAACTTGTGTTTCATGGTCACTTTTCAATTTCACTGGGCCTTGGTGTAGCATGTTATGTCTACAGAGCTGTTTTTGTCTTATTTAGCCCTCATAACTAAGAAGGTGACAGGGACATGTGCCAACACACATATACAAGTGTGTGCATGCACAAACACACACACAAGGATATCCTGTTTGGTAAACTACTAAATTCTGCACAGGAAGACAGTGGCAGAGAAGGAGGGCGTGTGAGTTTTTAGGGGTTTAACGTTGCACAAAGATCGACTCTCTGCTGAGGGTGCCACTGTTGAGGTGTTACTTTGATTTATAAGCTTGTTTTGATTGGTGACATAAGTGTAAGAATCTGGCTACCCCGGCTCTGAAAAGGGCTTATTCAGGAAGAGCATTGGATTCTGGTCACGTCAACAACCGTCCACTCTGTATGGCAGAAACGAGAAGAATGGAGTTAAAGAGCTGTTCCTCTGGTATAGGATAAGGTGTCGAATTGCCTGCGTGAAAACTATCAACCAGCTAACAATCTGCCTCTGTCCCCAGAGAGCAACGAGACACCGAACCGCAGAGCTCAACCTACCATATACATAGAAGTTGGCTGCTCTCCTCACAGCTGGTTGCACTCTTAAGGAATTCCTGTCTTCTAATTATGTTTCCTTCATTCAGTAATCCCCACATTAAAAAACAATATTGGCTATTTTAATTGCCCACAGAGAGTTTGACAGATGTAATTTGCAGAGACAAGCTGAGCACAAGGAATTTAGTCCACAGTGCTTGGATAAAAGTTGAATGAAGCGGCAAGGGTGCATGATTGTTGTGTACTGAGCCAATGAATGAATACAGACTGAGAGGAGACTAAAAAAAAGTGTTTTGTGCCGCTGCTTAACTTGAAGTTCAGTGTCTAACTTCAGTACATTCTTGCCAGTGGATATTCTGCAAAAGTCTTTTAAGAAAAAGAAGAAAAAAACGGGAGGGGGAGCCAAGGGGAGAGTAAATCCTTAAATGCCTCACATTTCACAGAGGGGGCTATGTCAGCAATGGCAG
>OMNW01002746.1:2051-26790 GCA_900303245.1 Selene dorsalis
CAGCCTTTAATAGAGATGTTTCATTTCTGACAGACAGGCCAACAAAATGAGAGATCTATAGCACGGGTATGAAACATCTGCTCCCTGCACGACGCACACACACACACACACACACACACACTTGAAAAATGATGATAAAACAAAAAAAAAACCTTCATATATTCTAATACACAGTTTCCCTCAGACAGATGTCCAATGTGCTGCCGTTATTAGCAGTAAACAGCAGGTGAGCTGAGAAGTTGTGAATATTACCTGCTCTGAAATTCCATGTTTTTAGTATGAACACTTCCCAGTGAAGCATCAGCCTGTATAAACACGAGGCTTCTCATAACCAGTCTGAGCAGCTAGCAGAGGAGTAACCTTAATGAATCGGGCTATAAATCGTCCCTGGCACTGACTTCACACTGATAATCATCTGTGCTATACACTACTGCGCTTCAGGCTTTATCTGCTCTGTATGAATTAAAGATAATTCATGGAAATTTGTGCATTTATTTTTGGCTTTTATGACCTGGTTAGCTTCATTTCACCCAGCCCCACCAAAAAATACTAATAATGAGTATTTTACACATGTCAGAAATGTTGATATTTCTGTTTGTAATTCATGCAACTCTGTGATTTATGGTTACAGCTATGGTTTACACAACATGTATACTGATCAACAACTTACAAACCCCCTAAGACCAACTGATACGTTATTGGGATAATACTGTCCTGCAGGAAATATTGCTGGAACTCGACTAAGTGAACTAACCACATTAATGTTAGGATGAAGTCTATATTTTTATTTCAAACACGAGACTATGTAAATTCCAGTAAATATGGGAAAATAGAGTTGTCCTAAAACTTCACAGTGGTTGTGTGTAAGTTAATGGAGGTGTGACAGGAGCAGCAATCACACATTTAATGACCATTGTTCAAAATGCCACAGCACTCAGGGGACCCAATAATTACACCATGCATGAATGTCACGTCTCACCATCTTGATTTGCAAGTCTTCCGGTGTTCGCATCCTTGTTACTGTAAAACAAGAACACTTGGAGCAAAGAAAGTAATTGCTGTTTGTGAGCAATTTGTGTCATGGAAGTGATCAATAATGTTTACCTCTCTCTCTCTCTCTCTCTCTGTTGTGTGTGTGTCTTTATCCCTCTCCAGGATCGACAAGTCCACTTTGTCTGCTCTGAAATCTCGGTAAGTTCTTCTTTAAATTCTGGTTGGGAGGATTTTTCTGCTTCTACGTTTGCCATCTCAGTACCAGGTAAAAGTTCATGTTCTGATCTAAGTGAGTCACACGAGGCCATACAGTAGTTTCTGTAAATGTGCTTGTGGAAAAAACTCCTGGGAAGCACGGATGTGTAGTGGTTCACAAATGAGGACTGAGGCTGCATTATGGGATCTTACTGTAAAAGCTACTTGCAACCTGAGCCCTATTTCCACTTATTTTCCATCATGTTGATTGATTTCGAGTGAAACCTCAAACTATTGATTTGCTGTGATGTTGCAGACTTTTTACTGTTTGACATTTTTACTTTAAGATGCGCAGACAAACCTCAGCATTCAAAACACTCACAATCCTCTGCACTTTAGGAGAGAGGGAGAGAGAGAAAGGAAAAGGTATAAGTAAAGAAATAAATAGGTTATATATTTCAGTTTAAAGGGAAAAACATATATAAATTAAATATTAATCAACGCTAAAACAAAAAACATCACTGACAATGACGTATGTCTGTTAGGGCTGTCAATTGATTAAAACAGTTAATCCTGATTAATCACAAATTATTCAGGTGTTTGGACAAATATATTACTTTATTTAATTTATTTTACACCAACCAAAAATTATGATGAATCTTGTCCAGGACCCCTAAAAGGCCCCACTGCATTGCTCATGAAAGAATTATGCTCAGATAACAACATGAGTGCTAACTGTTAGCAGAGACCTGGTTACACATGACGGTGTAACCAGAGACAGTTTAGCTTGTGACTGCAGCTGATTTTATTTCCAGCAGCTGATTCAAACTACTAGTCAGGTCAAAGGTCAATATAACAGAACATGCATCAATCACACTCCAGAAAAATGGTGGCGTGAAAAGGAATTAGCATTAGCATTTTTTTTTCTATGTAGCTTTTTGTAAAATGTGAAAATACAACATATAAACCATATTTCAAACTAATTACTTGTAGTTAGACTTATGGATTTAAATGTCAAGGTTAATATACATCACGTATTTCAATAAGCAGCATCCATGTACATTTTTTTTACCCACCAGACTTCATGGTGACGCTTGTGCTGCCGGGGTAGATTTTCTGGATAGTCACTTTGCGGTTTTTCCACTGACATGTTATTCAAACCTACACTGGCAGGATGAGAGTGGGATGAACAATGGAGCATCGTGTCAGATTGTCTGCAGCCCTGTCAGATCTCACATCTTACTGATTCACTTTAAAACAGCGTCGTGAGTCACTCGTCACCACCAATGAAGCAAAAAGCTCCACATGAATTCAGACCTCTTTTTTTTCCCCCTTGTTTGCCTCTGGTTCTTCCTGTTTTCTTTCACAGTAACATACCCACTCTAGACATCTGTAACAGGCCTTTTCTATTCCATTTGTCAGCCACAGAGGAATCATTTTCCCACATTATGTTGCTTTTACTGTAAGAAGTCAAATTTGATCGATCACAGTAACTTTAATCTGCTAAGGTCCTCCACCACTTACTTTGTTGATGCTTGATTTCATTGGACTGATGCCATTGCTCTCTCTCAGTGTGGCCCCTGTCTTTGTTTTGAAACAAGAAGTGATAATGTCTAACATGTAATTTGGAGCTTCCTTTATGTTTTGAAGCTGCAAAAAGAAGAAGTAGCACTAGAAATGTTGACATTTGGGGACTCTGAGTCGTGCAAGCTGAGTAGTGATTGTTTGATGATGCACGTAACAGCTGTTTAGTCAAATGAATTCAGGATGGGAGTGGAGAGCGAATGTGAATATCATTTACTCAGCTGTGTACCTGTTTCGTGTGATGTTCTTTGAGGATATTATTATGTGTGAGGAGCTTGTCTTTGTTGAAACAAACCACCGGCAAACCCCGCTAATGGAGGTTGCCGTAGTGATGGGAGGTGAAGGGCCTCTGTGTGTGTGAGTATGTGTGTGCTTGTCTGTGTGGCAGTTTATATTACCTCTATCTGTATCTACACCCCTCAAACCCCAGTCGGTCGAAGCATGTAAACAACACACGCACACACAACCAGAGCGTCAGTAAACACAGGTTCACAGTGTGTGTCTCAGCCACTGAGCCAGTCACAGTCAAATTAACGCTCTAACCTTTTGTTTCCTCTCTCACCTTTTGTCCATCACTCTGACTCGGTCATAATGATGCAGCCTATCA
The DNA here is from genome assembly GCA_900303245.1 of Selene dorsalis. NCBI lineage: Eukaryota > Metazoa > Chordata > Actinopteri > Carangiformes > Carangidae > Selene > Selene dorsalis. The sequence continues at coordinate 5,431 of OMNW01002746.1, forward strand.
AACAATGCACTCTTGCATTTACTTTGCTCAACTGCAACTGCTTTAACTTTATTTTATCATAAAAACACATACTTAAAGAAAAAATACTATATTATTTTTTCCACATTAAAGGAGTTATTGTTACATGACCAGCGTTGGCATTAATAGCTGTTTACTTACCAGTCCAGAATAATTATTACAAGTTGAGCATCAACTCTTGTCTCTATTATGAATTTTCTGCAACTTGAATTAGCATGCTAACCAGTTAGCCCTGGCCCATCTTGTCACTTTCTAAAAGCGATTCACTGTAGTCTCCAATCTGGCCTGATGCTGTATGCAGAGCTGTTATCAGGCGCATTACAACATCTTCTCTTACAAACAACCCCTTTAGTGCTTGAATTACAGATGGATGTGATGGGAAAGAAGTTTTTTTTTGCAGTGTAGATGTAGATAAACAGCCTGTCTGCACCCGAGATCCAGGGTTTTATTCTGACTTAATTCGGAGCTGATCTGTTTGTAGATTCATCATTTGTTTTTTTACCCTTGAGAACAAGTGATTTTCTTGGATTTCTACAGAATAAGAACATAAACAGCATATCAAGATTTAGAGGGAATTTTATGTTGCATTGTTTGGTCTTACACTCGGTCTCTGAAGTTTCTGTTGGTCAAAGTCTTTGGTCAAAGTCAAACCCTCCGATAATAACATGAATATACGTATAAGACACATGATTAAGATGCTGGACTCGGACTCTGGTGGCTGTATTGATGAAATACTAAACAGGGCAGGTTTGTAGTCAGCTGTGACTCTGACATAAAGCCTTGGCTCCAAAAAAAACAAAAAAAAACTCATCTGTTATCTGTGGTGTTCTCGCGCATGTCTCCCTCGGTCCCTGGCCAGGTGTCATTAGACCGTCTACTCTGGAGTGGCTCTGAATATGAATGAGTGAGTCGTGACTCCTGCTTGAGCTGCTCCTGTGCCCGGGTGCTGAATAGCACTGACGTGTGTTTGTGCATGTTGTCGGATCCAGGTGTTGGATGTAAGAAAACGGTGCAGAGACGAGCTCAGATAAAAGAGGGTCAGACATGTTGGTGTTACAGGGTTACACAAGATAAATGCAACATGGTGGGGCACTTGATTTATTGACAAGGTTGCTTGAAATTGGTGTATTCATTTATTTATGATCTGTTGAGAGCTTTACTGCATATTGGAAGTATGATATAATGCTAATTATGCCTTTCTGAAATGTATAGGTCAGAAAACAGTGACTGTGTTTACGTGCACGGCATTACTCCACTATGAACCTGAATTAGATCATATTCCAAATAAGACACTGGCTTGTAAAGTTTCTGATCACCTTAGTGTAGAATAAGGTCATATTGAGAGTAAGTATTCAGATTTTCGTTGTATTTTTGAGATTTACACACTTTATATATACCTCAAAGCTGTTAAATTTGTGAGTGTAAACTAATAGAAAGATGGTTATTCAGGGAAGAGACGACATTGGAGAGAGCAAGAAACATCAGCTATAGTTAATGTTTTTTTTTAGTGATATTAATATTATGTAGTGTTTGGATTGGATGGAAAAAAAAGACAAAGAACAGGCCTACACTACTAGTGTACGTCACTGGCTTATCTACAGTATGCTGATTAAGATGTAAATGAGAATATTCCTGTAGCTGCTGCACATGAAAACATCTTTACCTGAGCCAGAATATGGACTTTAATCAGAGCATGGCGCACATGTAAATATAGTCTGTATTGAAGGAGAGGAAGGAAAAGACTTGTGGACAAAAAGGAGAGTACACTAAAAGACAGATATTTGGACTTTTCCTCCAGCTGGTCTCATTTATTCACTCTTCAGTGGGGCTGCTGCGGTTTTCTCAGTCCTAATATGCACAGCTGGTCATATTTGTGATTGATGATTTAAAATATATTTATTTTACTCTGCTAAACTCCTGCAGTGAAGTTGTGAAGGGAGGACTGCACAGGGAAATACATCCAACTAGGATGGGAGGAACAAAAAGGGAAAGGTGTGAGAGCGAAGTAGGAGGCTAAGGGAACAAAAGCATCTGATGGATGGCTCACTTCAAAGTTTGTGGCTGCAGGGCAGCAGATGTGAGGATTTGATTTTGTTCTCTTCTCCCTTGTCTGTCCTGCCTGCCCCTCAGTTCACTGTGAGCTCTTTATTCCTCCCTCGCTCCAACTTTCTCTCCCTCCTCTCTCGCCTCTGTCATTAATCCCCCAGCCCTCCTCTTCCTCTCTTCTGCTCATGGTTACTACAAAGAGATCTCTCCACCCTCACTATACACACAGCACCTCATTAATAACTGAATAATCACACCTGTGTGTACTCCAAGTGTGTTCGTGTCGTGTGTGTGAGCAAACACATGCATCTGTTTTGTCTTGAAGTGGTGGTTGTGGAGGGTAAATGAATATTATAAGTGGACAAACAGGGACAACAGAGGAGAGACAGGACGAAGCCCACAGTCAGAGGGGGAGAGGTTGCACCTCATCAGTTTCTTAAAACTGTGTGACGATGCCTCGCAAACTGTGGTGAGTAACTGCTGCACGTCTTCTGTGTGATGTTACATCGTCTGCATGTTCAGTGTCTTCCCCTGTAGCATCAAACCTGTTGCTTCGTCTGCACAGGAGTTACTGTACTTTATGCAAGCTGAGTTGTACATTTGTGTTCAGTAAATATTGCTGTATCAGTTTCAGAAGATACATTCTGCTTTTGCACAAGATGACCAAAATAACAACATGGTATATCTATTAATTATTGCAAAAATATTAATATCAGGAAAAGAAATGTGATTGGACTGCTTATGATACAATACTGCAAATATTGGAGAGGCATTTTGCAGCAAAACACGTGTCTTCACTGACATTTACTGTTTTTTTCAGAGCTTTATAGGAGTTTGATGAGACAGTGAATGCTTTAGTATAATGTTCAACTGAATGGCTGAGTATGGAACAGTTTTTCTCCTTTAAGATCTGATATCTGTGGTGAGGTGCACCTATGCTGCTTTATTTGATGTACAAGTTGCTCTATTAGTCACCTTCCTCTGAGGAGGTGATAATATTACACAGGGCTGTCCGTTGTACCACCGTAGATTTCACTGTGCGTCTCTAAACAGCAGACCTGTTGATTTCTCGGTGTATGCACTTGAATACAAATACATGTAAATCCTGCATTGTGGCAGGAGGGGAGGCTGGATTAGTGAATTTAATAAGTAAAGTAAAGAGGAAAGCTAAACTGAATGGTGTGGTCCTGCAGTGTTGGGCACAGAGCATATGGGAGCAGAGAGTAATAAAGCACAGAGCTGTTGTCCAGGATATTTGATGGTTTCAGTCTTGAAGTCCTTCAGTCAGCACAGATACACATCAGATGATTGCTTTGTTTTGTGTGAGGAGGATACATGAGGTATCAGCCCGACGGTTAAATCTGTTCCTATAAGAAAACCTCTGAGCTGCTGTTTCTACTGTGTGACTGCAGTGGGTTTATCAAAATAAAAACTTTATTTGTATTTTATTTCTCAGATTCATTTTTTTTTTAATCTGCAGATTTTCTGTCTGGAAACTATCTGCCTGTTGTTGACATGTGCATGTGTGTCTGTGTGCACCAGACAGTCTGCAGCCCACTGCTGTTAATTAGACGTTGATACTTGTCATACATTATTTCTGTCCTCCTCGGCTCACCCCACCTCCCCACATGCGCCTCATGTCTGCCACTCTCTGCTCAGATCAAGCAGAGCTGCAGCTTACATCTTAGTGTGTTGTCCGCCCTGACACGCTGCTGACAGCTCTGTGATGTGGATCTACAGGCACCTGTGGTGTTTCCTGTCTGCTTTTCAGGAACAGGGAGCTGCAGCCAGGTGATAGATTGATGTAATTTCTGGACTAACTTAGCAATAAATTCAGTATTTTACTGTCAGATCTCCTTTTTTTGGAACCACATCAACCCCTGAACTGTTATATTTGACTTGACTTCTTTTTTCATGCATAAGAGGTTAAAAAGGGTTAAACAAGTTATTGTCCACCTGAGATGAACTGTTGTATGGACTGATGAGAAGGATGAATGACGAGAACGAAGCTGAGATTGAACTGGAGCTGGGAGAAAATGGGTTTTCAGAAAATACGAAAGAGGACTTCTTTAAAAGGAAAACCAGAGCATGATAAGGGGAGGTGCCTTTTTTCTTCTTCTTCTTCTTCTTAAAAAAAGACCCCTCCCCTTATCGTTGTCTAGCCCAGTTTGGTGGGGCCAGGTGTAAATGTTATCTGTCTGCCAGCATCATGGAAAAGAGCAAATGGGCTGCTGCTATTTCTGGAGCCTGGCATTTACTCTATCTCCTGGTGCCCCTTCTATATTGCGGGGAACGATGGCGAGCTGTGGCCGTCGAACAAACACAGGACTCAAACGTCTGCTGGTATCATATTGACTTTAGGAGATGGCTTATTAAAGCTCAAGGCTTTGCTCTACAGCACAGAGAGAAGAAGCAATGATTAGTCACAGGGAGGTTGTATGCAGCTTTAATGAGCTGTCAGCTTTATTGTGTTTTGCTTATTGGAAGCAGTTGTTTATATAGAGTACACAGTTACAGTCTGTTACCTAAACTGATATAAGCCTTCAGGCGGTGGCAGAGAGTTAGCAGAGCATTGCTAATGGAGGACAGGATTTCAGACAGGGTTTATTTAACACACAACTGCCCCAGGTGAAAGCCAGGGTTAATGTGAGAGCCCATGTATACACACATACTAAGCTACGGTACACAGTGGGATTGACACACGCCTAATAGCACAGTTTCAGTTCACTCTTTTAAACAATACAGTCCAAGAGCCGTGAGTGTGAGTTTCTTTCCCCTCTGCCTCTGGGTGATTATATGAGTTCGCATCTGTGTTTGTTTATGAGAATAAGGTAGAGAAGCCACAACCACATAGTTCAAGAGGTGCTTCATGTCAGAAATGTGTTGTGGGAAGTGGTGGGACTCCACCCATCCTCAGTAGTTGAGGGGAGGATGTCACACTTCCTCTCCTCTCACACCTCCAACTCCAGCAAAGTTCAGATGGTTGTATCATTTCATTTCTGATCTTTGAAATACACGACCTTCCAAATAATTTCAACATTTATTATTATTTTAGTGTAATTTCTTTTAACATTGAATGGAAATTATGATCAAATTTACAATTACCTCACTGATCACAGCGTTGATATGAATTCTCTCAAGTATTTTTTTTCTGCGATTGAATTATGTTGAAACTTTGTCTTCTTGGGTCATAAAAGCACATTTTCTTACTCGGATATCTTGATCATCCCACGTGGGAAACCAGCATGTTTGCAGATGTGTCCACACGAGGGAGCCACCTGCTTGTGTTTGTCTTTAGGAGCCTGTAAGAGGAAACTCAGTGTGCTCTAATGTGAGACTGTGAAGTAAAGGGAAATGACCACTAGAGGGAGTTAGTTCTCTATTCTCACACTTGATAAATCAGCGTCAACCTCTGATCCACCATCATGTCCACCTGTTGGAGCTGATACTGGAAACAGTTATTAGTATTCACAAAGAAACTAATGCACAGTCATTTTTTTTTATCCTCCACTAGTTAAACCAATAAAAAGGAGCTGCATGTCCATTCATTTAGAAAAGACCAGAAGCAGATGTCATATCATACATATCATATCTCATCTGAGTTGTGTTTATGTCTCATAATTTAGATCTGTCACAATTAAACAAGGCAGAAAATGCAGCCACATGCACATTCTGGATACACACATACATACATCCTCCATCTACATGCCTGCAGACAATCAGTTCTTTAAACCCATCAGGCTTCGGGTGTTTAACACAGCAAGACAAATACCCTCTTCTTTTTTTTCCAGCCATACAGTATGTAGTAGCCTATAGGGAGCCAAGGCTGTTGCCATGGCAGCAAGAAGTGATGATGGTCCAATATGGTTCATTACCATGGTGAAAGGCCCTGGTTATCTTGCCTTGCAGCCAGACTTCATTGCCAGTGCATCAAAACATGACCGGTGGAAAGATAATCTGACTTGCAGTGGCCGTGGTTGCCCATAGTGACTGCAGTGTGTTCCCCACCACCTCCTCCTCGTGGATGTGTGTGTGTGTGTGTGTGTGTCCAAGAATAAGACACACAGGGCAAAGCACAACAAGACTGGTAACATGATACCTCCACTACTTTGTGCCCTGTGTAATAACCCAGAACTGTGCACTGTCTGTCTGTAGGGAAGTTTCATTTCACCCATGCACTCTGATGCTTTTATTAAAAGGCATTAACACGACACCCAGAGGTTTACAGATACGGTTAGGAGAGATAGCTTCATTAAAGGATGATCAGGTGGCTGTTGCTGGCTGAGGACCAGTAAGGGACGGGAGGTTCTGCCACGAACAAGGTTAAATCTGATTTAATTGTGTCGCAGTGGAAGGCTGCACTGAGGTTCTGCATACAAGAGTGACATAAGGGAGGACTTTTGGTTTTGACAAGAAGAGAAGATGAGTGGCAATAATTTTACTGGTCATCAATTAGCTGAGATAGATCTTTAATCAAAGACTTTACAAGTGGTGGTTGAAACAATTAAAGCAAGAGAAAACAGTGACTTTTTTACTACTGTACTTTGTTAAATTTGTTAAATTTCCTCTGCTTAAATAAGCACAGTCTTTATTCAGAGTACCGTCAGAAGGTGTCGGTGTATTACCCTGCAAACAGCTACAAACACCTGTTACAGGGCCAGTAAATAGCTGCAATGCTAAAAGCTCCCACTCATTGTCTCTGACACAAAAGTATTTGCATTAAATTCATGAATTCACTCTTTTTTTTTATTTGGATGCAATGTTGACCAGTTGTTTATTTGCCAGTTTTTGTGGCAAATTTGTAATGAACTAAAAAAGTTGCATGTTCACGCTTTCAACATTAACATTCATTTGAGTGTCTCCTGAGGAAAATATCTTGCTCTTCGCTAAATGCTCCACTAGATTTACCAACTAGTTGATAATTGCATCTGGTGACTTTTTTTTTTTTTTTTTTTTTGATGCTGAGCCATTTTTAAGGATATTTTGTGGTGTCATCAGCTACCTGTTATTTCTGAAAATGACCCTAGAGGAGAGAGACTGTCCCAAAACAATTAAGGTATGGGTTGTTAGACCAAAACAAGCTGAAAGGAGCTGAAGAGAACTGTAGAGCTAAAGGGATAATGCAGCATCAAGTGATAGTATCTGTCAATTTTGTAACTAAATCAACCCCATTTATATATTATTAATACAGGTGTTGATTTTAGCAGCTTTAAATTCTCTGGATCTGATCAAAAATATGGATACAACACATTTAAGAACTGGTGCTTTCAGCTAAACACATGCGGGACGTAATATTTTTATTCACAGACATGAAAGTGTCACTGCTCATATCTCCCACAGAAAACAAGCAGTTTTTTCCAAAAATGTGTGTAACTACATCTGCAACGACTTCCCATTTTCCCAGTGTGTCTTGTATGTGGAAAGAAAAACATAAAACTACAGAAAAATCTCCGCCTCTTTTTCTTCTCTCTCGTCTCAGCCTCTAAAATATGTATAGCCACTAGTGTCACTGTGTGTGTGCTCTGCTTATTAAGCGACAGTCTTGTTACTCCAAAGTCCCCCAGACAACCAGCTGTCTCTTTGCTTTGACAAATATTTACTTCTTGCCTTCTGCCTGACGCTGCACACACACACACACACACACTCAGACACACAGAGTAGCTGATAAGCGCACCATCTGGCCTGAGTGCTGACTGTTAAGGGCTCATAAAATAGACCCTCACCTATTTAGAGGCAGAGGGCTCCCTGAGCGGCAGGGAGGGCTCCCTGAGAGCCAGCAGGACTGTGGAAAACAGGTAAAAAGCATGCACACTTTCTCACACTCCATGTCTGCACACACACACACACACACACAGACATATTGTCGCATGCAGGCCCACATGAACATCCATATCCACAGGGGATGGAGGTGGTGAGACATACAGCAGGTCAGAGGATCAGAGGATGTACCTGGTCTTCTTCTTTCACCCTCTTCACCCTCAGCGCCCCCACTTGCTTTCTTTGAGAATTAAGATACACAGACTGATGCTGCAAACCTGAAACAGCTCTGTATGTGTCCGTGCTGCATAGTGACCTTGTATAACATGGCACCGCTGGAGCTGTCATTCGAAAAGATCATTATCATCACAGCGTAGCAGTTCATTGCACCATTTCTGTTTCACACATTCCTGAGCTTGACCTATATTTTTCAAGAGGTGAACAAAAAAAAGACAGGAAATGAAAATAAAATCCAATTTATCATTCACAATGTTCTTCTCATGTTAGTTTGAGGACGCTCCCAGCAAGAGGGAAACATGCTGAGAGGGAATAACTAATTATTAGTCAAAAGAGCAAAATAGTAAAAATATATTTTAGATAATTAAAACACAATCTGACATTTAGAGGGCAGCTTGTCATTTTTATTGGCAAGTCTAACATCACTGTTGATTAAAAAACCATTCACATGTCCTTAATGAGGAAATTCCCAACATCACATGATAACTAATGAGGTTTGCAGTCTATATTAATTCTACTGCAGTTTGAGACCAAACAATTGATGTCGATGTTTGTTTGTTCTGCGCATCTCTTTTTTTCTCTGTCACGTCTCCAGGAATCTTTTTCCAAAACTAACGAGGCCTGGCAGGATGTTGTAAGACCGCTGCTGTTGCTGGTTTGTACACAAACACATGACATAAGCTAGCGGCAAATTACAGTTCTGTGTCTTTAGCGTCTGAAAGACACGCAGGTGAGCACAAGAAAATGAGCAAGAGAGCAAGTGAAGGGGTGGAGAGAGAGTTTGCATGTTTCTGAGGAATGAGAAGGATCGGAGGTATTAGATGAGAGGAAGGAGACATGGTAGACCAGGAGAGATGTTATCTTTTGGCGGCACTGATATCCGCACTATACACAGCAGATATGTGAGAGAAGAGGGTGAAGATGACAGTGAAAAAAAAATGAGTGAGGGGATGGGGGATGGGTGAGGTGAAAAATAGATGTATTGTCTCCTCTTAGGAAAACCAAGAAAGAAAGAAGCCGAGGAGGGAGGACAGAGGGGGTCAGAGGAAACACAGGAGGTTATGAGAGAATTTTTTTTTCTCTCACTGTTGCAAAGTTTGACCCATGTGGATAAAACTGGGTGTTTGTGAGAGAGTAAGTGCATGTGTGCCATCTCTGCAACCCTGCGAGGTCATTCTCAATCATCCACATGAAAAAGCTGTTGACAGATGGTGCAGCTCCTCTGATTCAGAGGCCATTTTAGGGCTCCGTATCAAATAAGTCATTGTTTCTCTCCATATCTGTCTGGATCTTAGCACTTAAATCACTTATAGTCACACACTCTCGTTGGCTCACCCTGCTCTTGTTCCCGGTCATAAATGGTCTTAAGGGGAAAATCTATATTCAGGCTGCATTTGTCTCTGTTCACCTCTGTTTCATATGCATATAAACACATAAACACACACATTCAGGGAACAGGGCCCTGTCTCGCTCCAGCAGGGCTGAGCTCAAACCCAATTTTCTCTCAAAGGAATAATTCATCTCCATATGAGAGACCTGCAGATACGGCCTCAGCTTGTCCTTCCTTGTTTGGCCTGTGAATCGTCACTAACCGTTATAAGATCGCAATGGCCTGTGTTGATAGATCATGGCAATTTATCCACGGTCACTACAAAATCAAATTATATGTTGCAGAAGATGAAAATGTGAATGCAGCAGGAGATGTTTTCCAAAGGAGACAGCTACTACTGGTGCAAAAATGATTTAGGCTATGGAAAACAAATCCCACTGTTGATAACACTGAAATCATTGTTGCACAATTTGTCACTTGGTTAGTGTTGTAACACCTGTCATTCTCTGTGTTCACACAAGGTCCACATGCTGTTTATAGTAACAGTGGCAGATTTTCCACCTCAAATTTTTATTCAGATGTGAAACAGTAGGTTCTTTGTTTCAGACAGAGAAGAACAAAACCAGCTCATTTCTGTTTAAACACTATCTGTCACTGGAAGATCTCATCATCTGTAGGCTAGTGAACAAATTAATTTGATACTAGCTCCTTGATTTTCTGCCCAAATTTCCCTTAAAACAATAAAACTATTAAATATTGTTAAGTAAGCACTTGGTGGCTTGAACTGCAGCTGGTTAAACTGCTGATTTGTTCTCATGTTTGCTTTTCTTGGCTCCTTGGCTTTGATATTTTCAGTATATGTTGGTTTTCCAGTGACAATGGCAAAAGAAGGTCACTTGGATAACAAATTTTGGCCAGAGTTGCTTGAGTGTAAACATCCCAAAATCCAAGGCGGAGCAAAGAACAGATATGCTAATGTTGGCCTAAACTCTGAGGGCGTCCGGGACCTGTTGCTGATACTACACAGTGGATGTGCTGTGATTATAAACATGGCTCGTTTTAACCGGTAATCGAAGCTGATAATGAGTAGTAACATAGTTAGCCAAACATGCTAATGATTTTATGCCACATTAGCACAAATAAACAAACTTTCAATCTGCTCAATTCTTTTTGTTTGGCGTTTTCCTACTAAAGCAGGAAAGGCAGCACCGTATGTTACTGTGGCCCTTTGTGTTTCTGCCTTGGTTCATACCGTCTCCTCCCTTCTCTTCCTACAGTACTGTAATGAATTCTTTCTATTCTCGTGCCACCTATTTTTATCTCCCAAGTTGCATATTTAAAATGTGTTTCTGTGTGTCGGAGGGTCATCCAGCTGTCGGCAGACGTCCCAGTCAGCCAAGGAAACTGAGAAAGCAGGAAATTGATTTACCTCTCTGATGTTGTTACGCATGACATTGTTCCCCCAAAGAGAAAACAAAAGGATAAATAATGGGAGCAAACACAAAGGCCTGAACGTAAACTGAGTAATTGAAAGAAACAGGTCTGGTGGGAAACACATAAAGCGTAGGTTCGTCTGTTGTGTCATGTGATGCTGCATTTTCAAAACATTTCCAGCAGTGGTGGAGTAAAAGCTTAATGCTTTTATACACTCAGAGGTGTCAGAAATCCATTTGCAGTCATTTCAGCAATCAGTGACAAAAATGGCTAAATGCAGGGGGGCACGTATTCACACGACTAATTATTTGAGTGTGTGTGTGTGTGTGTGTGTGTGTCCAACACATGACAAGCAGCGATAAACTCCAAGCTCCAAATAGCCCTTAGTCTGTGTGAAAATAATTGTCCGATGACATTCCTGTCACGGCGAAATGACAGCAGTGAGCACAGGGCCAGTGTGCCTGGTGATTTACAAAGGGCTGTCTGTGATTTGACACTGTAATCAACGCTCACAAAAGCATCAGATATGTCTCCTATTCATCACTGCCCTGCATCGTTCATGTCTTTCATCGCTTCTTCAACTCTCGCCTGTGATCGCTCAGTCTCTTTGTTTGTTTGCTGTGTCTCGGTCTCACCACTGTCTCTAACTTTGGCCCTGTCTCTCTGTTATTACAACATTTACTTTGTCTTTGTCCCCTTGTCTGTTGCAATTGTATCTTTTTTAAATTTCGTTTTACTCTTTTAAAGTCCTCCTTTCTTTTCAAGGACTTTTTTTAGAGAAAAGCTATTTTTTACCACATGACTCTAAAAGCTAGAGGGACCTGCAGGTATGTGCCTGCTACTGGCAAACCAATCCATAACTGCCATCTGGTGCTGACAGTTTCTAATAACCTGTAAAAGACATCTTCTTAGGCCCTGTGTTAGCCAGACAGCCTGTGCAGGGTGCACTCTGCCTCTTCTTCCCCCCCGATGCATCCTGGGATAGCCTGGACAGGAGAGGTCGTTTTGTAAATGGATGGATGAAAACACATTGTCTCCTCCTTCTCCTCCTCCTTAACCTCCCTCCATTTCCTCGGCCTCAAATTTTTATAAGACTGGACAGGTGCAGGCTGGCGTTTCACTACACAGCTGTTCCTGATTCACTTATGTCCAATCAGTGATTGTCCCAGAAGGGAGGGGTGACTGCTTGATGAGATTTAGGGGTTCAGGGTCAATTGAGCATAGATTTTCTTTTGTTTGGTTGTTTTTCGTAGGCAAAAAAGAACTTCTGTACTCTCCTTCTATAATCTTTCTTATAGGCCTTAAAAAAATAATATATTTTGCGATTTTCATCAATAGATTAACAATGAGCAAAATTTAAGTTTGGAAAAAGATCTGTCATAAAAGCTAAACAGTGGGAGAAAATGTCTTTTTTACTGGGCCTGGCCTGTGTGGGTGTATGTGTTTTGATCGGATCAGATTGATTGATGGTCCAAAACTTTGTTGTCGCTGGCAATTGGTGCATGAAAAACGATGACATCATTGATTTCCAACTGCTCCATAATTGCAGAAATTTGTCATGTGAAACAACCAAAACAGTTCTGTCAGAAAGCTGCATGGAGGTTTATAGCAAGGAGCTGATTGAGATGATTGGTTATCAGGGCATTGAAGGCGTAACATTGAAATGCACATTAGACACACAAGATGGGAGGTTTGCTAACATGTGTGGAAACAGTTCATCCTTTGCATTATTTATGATATCACACAGTGAATTTGTTCCTTTTCTGTTGGCTGCAGTCACATTTTCTTGCCACAGGAATAATAACTGAGAATGAATCTCAATTGTGCTGCATTATCCTGTGTAAATTCAGCACTTTCTCCCTGATGCTGACAACAGGCAGCCACAGTGTTGTTGTGCACCAGTTGTCTATGTTGTCTGTGTGTGTGGACCAGACACCAAATAGTCGTACTGATGGATCATCCATCAAACACCACTTTGGATGTTCTGAGAGCAAGAGAGCAGTTCCTAATAGCTGTCTGGGCAGTCGAGTCGTGCTGTGTGTGTGTGTGTGTGTGTGTATGTCCCTTGAAAATGTCCTCTTCTCTCTTGCACCTTCGTTCTGCTCTAAATCTCACAGGACTGCACACTGGTCCTGCTGGTAGTTTTTCACACATGACACACATTGACACACACACACACAGACAGTTTTATCACTATTTCCTCTTTTGTTTATCACCATTATTTCCCACAGCTGGGACCCAGGGGAGGTAAACTGCAATATTTCCTGATTGCATGTTCCTATGTGTGTGTATGCACATGTGTTACAACCATATTGCAGCTCAACTTGTCCCTCAGCATGTATGTATGTGTGCCTGTGCTTCTGTGTTTACTGCCGTTGTCAGTCAAGGCCGCCACAGCTCTTAAGTGAACATTTGAACTCGCTGTGATCAGCCAGCCTCTGAGAGAGCCGATCTGTACAGAGTCAGACGACCCTGTCTCTGTCCTTTCTGCAGCGCCTGTGAAAAACATTGTTGATGTACTGCAGCACTGGAAGTCTACAGTGACTCATGGTTCATAATTTCATCGCTCAGGTCCCAATGTCTCCTGCGGGCATCGATGTACAATTTGAAAAAGAGTCAACCCATCCGGCTCCAGTTGTGCAACATTAATAAGTCACAACACTTGAAGCATTTAAGCTCAAATTAAAGTCACAACACAACAATTTCATACCAATTACTTTTTCAATAGTCTAATTCAAATTTAAATAGGACAGCTGTGATCAATTTTACAGTCTGCTGATAAAAGCTTTTACAATTATTGCTTTAAACACCAGGTGGCTGGTGTGTGTCACTTTTTTTCCAGCAGAAGCATGGATAAAGAGACAAAGGGGTTTGCTTGGGTGAGGTACTCGGGGCTTGATAGTGAGAGAGAGAAAATTGTACCCAAATTCGGCAGAAGAAATTATGAATTAATGTGAGTTGGTGGCGTTTATTCTGCAGTCTGGTGCCATTGAAACAGTGAGGAAGGTGATGTCCTTCAAAGACCACGAGCCAGATGTCAAACAGTGAAAAACAAGTCTGTTTTTTTGATCCGACTGGCTCGTCTGAACTGAAAGCTCGCAAATAATACTACAGTAGCATTGTGAGGCTAACTGGTTTAATGTTGAAAACTTCATGTGATTGACAGGTGAAACCCTAAAACACCTTGTCATTACAGCAGGTTCACCTACGTCTTCTTCACACGATCAAAAACAATAGTGGTCATACCTGTTCAGCATAGTGTGCCCTTCCAGACTACATACATGTCTCTGTAGTATTGACATAATGACTTGTACAAATAGTGCACACGTTTGGACTGACATACGTTGTGTTTTTACATGGTTGTATACACAAAAAGTGACAGAGGAATGGGAAGCTCCTCCACACACCTGCTCCACTGTTTCACCATTACCTCATTAGAGACATAATGACTTATGTCTCATATGGACGAAGTAGCGGCTGTCACTTTAGCTCAGTTTAGTTTGGTCTCATTCATTCAGCTGATTCAGTCTCTTTGTTCCACACTTTGTCATCTGAAGCACAGATTTGTCTTCAGCTTTGGTACGGTGGGAAACAGCTGACTTTTAATGAGCTCATATTCTATATGTCACCTAATCTCACCCTTTAAGGTTAGACATGTGTGTGTGTGTGTGTGTGTGTGTGAATGCGTACATGAATGTGTGTGTGTTGATCGTCACACGCCACACACATTCCGTGCCTCTCTTCCTCCTCCTCCTCCTCCATCTGTCGCCTCTTGACAAACACATGGTGTCTTGTTTGGCCGACTCAGCAAGGCCTTCGGCTCTGTGGGCTACATGTATAGTAGCGTACACATACACACACTCACGCACGTAAACACACACACTCCATGCATTGTCGTGATGGAGGGGGAAAGTAAAGGTTTACGATACCTGAAAGAATGAGACAGATAAATGCGTCACAGGACATAGGATTTAAAAGTAATGCAAGCAAAGAGAGACAATAAATAAAAAGGCAGCCCTTCCTCACTAATGTTATACTGTGTGAGAAAGTGCACTGTGGTCCATTCACTCTAGGCTGTTGGCAGGTTCGTCCTGTGTGTCCTGAGACTCTGCCAGAGTATTATCCTGGTCCGGACACGACACGAAGAAGAAAGACAACAGAACGGAGGAGGATAAGAAAGGGAGAGCAGAAGGCTGATGAGACGAGCACACGGGCATTGATGCTGTTAATTATGAGTAGACAGAAATGAAGGCAGGAAAACTCAGCAGTCCCATACTGCTAATGATTTGGGTTCAGTATGCACGGGGGATGACTGGGTAGATAAAGACTTGATGATAAATTATGATAAATACCAGTCTTGTGCCTGTCACAGAGAGGCAAGACTTGCACTTCACATGCCTGAGATTAGAGTTGTCCATTAAAGGGCCACGTTGCAGAAGAAAGTAGCGCTTACAATGCAGGTAGCAATACAAGAGGCCCAGCTGATGTTTCTTCTTTCGCCAAGAAGTTCTGCACAAATTTCAAAACTGAAATCAAATCTTGAGTCATGCAATCACGAAAGCGGTGGTGATATCTCTCCCAACATCTCTCATCGTCTAGTCTCAGAAAGAAACATTGACTCTTTGTGTTCATCTTGTAATTCACTGCCCTCTTTAGACCACAGAGTCCCCACCAGAGTCGCTTCATCACCACAGCTTACACCTTCCACATCACAATAAGTCATTTAATCCATTGTTCATTTAAAAAATATTTAGTAGTACATCATAAATTAAGTTTATTTATGCTGTTAATCTGAATAATGACCTGCATACTGCTTCATGTACTCAGACGACCACAATGGTAAGGCCACATAAGGTGTTAGGATACAAACACGTGTACACACACAAGTGCGCGCGCACAAAATGCAGTCGGTTTGTGACACACTAATTACAATAGCAGTGGTAATGTGGGGTTATGTGACAGGCTGATGTGCTTGTTATGTACTATAGTCATTAGGCTGTCACATTTGTTCTTCTGCACTGAGTCTGGTCATACGCTCATTTGATGCCTTTACATTCATGCATCATGCAGACTTGATCAACACTGGAGTCCTTCTCTAGAACCTGTGTTTGTAGGAAGTGGGAATGTGGTACAGAGACGAGAAAAGACGGAACGTAAAGGAGCGTCACACGTGAACACATTGATGTATCTGGATTTACTTTCTCCCCAACCACCCACAGCTCATGTTTATGTGTTAAGTCCAGTCACACAAAGTATCACAACAGGCCTCGAGTTCTTTGAGATCAAGGAATACCCGGAAAACCCTTAGTAGACACGGTGAAAAGAACCTCAGGAGAGGTAAACGGAGGCAAGTTCCCTCTCCTCAGATGTCTGGAGCAGCTGAACTGCAGGATCTGTAGGTGGATAAAAAGGCAAACTCAGGCCATTTGGGCCCTTAATGATAAAACAGCCGTAAGCAAAATATAATCCTTGATGAAAGTTAAGCTCTTTCAGGCGCTGGCACACTATTTTCAAAGGCAGTATAGCAAAATCATCAGTAGCCTTGTTGCATTTGCAGAAGAATATCACATTACTGTACATGCTATTACTTTGTATCAATGTGAATACAACCACGATTTGAGGAATATTCCATTAGAGAAATTCAGATTACAACACTGAATTGACTTGTATTCACTTAATGCACTGTACCTGTGATTCAACACATGTAGTTTAGCGTTAAAAGGGTTTTTCATCCACTGCAACCAGTTCTAGTTGTGTGCACTCTTCACCACCGAGCTGAGCAGCACCTTTGTCCTTTTAACATGATACTCTGTTGTATATGTGTGTGTGTGTGTGTGTGTCCATATATCATTTTGTATGAGTATTAATTATGTAAGAGCAATTTCCCTGCCTGACTACAATGTTGGAGAAATAAGCCCCTTTTGTCAGCTTTCCTATGATCAGACAACATGCTGCAGTAAACTTATCTTAAAGAAATGATCCACCACCTTCTGTGGTTTGTTTTGCTGCTCTGTCGTTGATTTGATACAGAACAGGGAGTCATGAAAATTTTACATTCAAAAGCAGCTGTCAAGCAGGTCTGGGGAAATCATCTATCACAGTTCATTTTGTATTGTCTTTAGAGGAAATGCAGTTAACTGCTGTGGTCGGACTGACAGATATAAACGCCACCCAGAGACACTTAAATCATATTAACAGAAAATAAAGTCAAAAGAAATAGTTCAGTTGCACTGAGAAGAAAACTGATTTGTCCGTCTTAATCTTTTTTGTCAAAGACTACACTTAGTGCTATTATTATTATTTAATTCATGTACTTGCAAATGAATTTTAACCTGTTAATAAAAATCAAGAAAACAGCGCCGACACGAGACATTAACTAGACTGAAGAAAGCAAGGGATCTTGGAAATCAGTGTGTATGCAAACATAAGTAAAACAGAGGCAAAAAGGGCATTTGTCTGGGACTATTTTCAGTGGTGGATTAATTTTATTTACAGCAGCAGGGTCAAAATATTGCCATGTTCACAGCAAGGAAGGAAAGTAACACGACAGTGCGGGTAGTCAATGTGTGTTTTGTAGTTTTTGGAAAACCATTGTTCACTATGACACAGGAAAATAAGATGTGACAAGCTATGGTTACAGAGACAATATACTGTATATTAGTAGGTTTTGGCAGCGTTTCGTTTCCACCTCGTATGTGATGATATGGCGTTCGGTTCCACACAGGGACTATATTGCTAAATTTAGCTGAATGAGCAACGAGAGGCCACTGCTGAGTCGACCACACACACTCTAGAGAGAGGAAATTAAACCAAATGTGACGTGAGTGAATCCGAATCAGGAACACCTTGTGATTATATAAATGACTGATTGTTTTATGGATTTATGTTTACTGTGAACTCCTCTATTAATCACACAACACAACCTTCACCTCAGATATGATTGTGAATACTTTGAATGTGCCTGCATCTTTCTAATCATATTGGGTATATTTCAGTACATGTAAATGTGTGTCACTATGTGTCACTATGTTGATAGAGTATAGCTCTTTGAAACTAGAAAGTGCATTTCCTGAAGAAAATGTACGTGAATGCTGGAGGATGAATGTGATTGCTGAAACACTGCTGAAGTAGCTGAAGAAACTGGCGCACAATGCTGAAAAAGGCTGAAACTATGGCTGAAAAGTAGAACTAAAAGAAGCAGAAATGTTAAAAGAGCAGAAGAAAATGTTGGAAAATCCTGCACTTTGCAAGTGTAACAGTTGAAGAGTTGGAAAAGTGCTGCTAAAACACACTGGAAACTGACAATCATTACTAATCATTACTGACAATCAAGTAATATTTGAAGAGTTAAAGCAGAATTTGTAAGAAGGAGGTTGATTTACATTTAGTATAAAAAAAGTTGAAAACTAGAGAAACTGAAGTCTATTCACCGAGAACTGATTAAGAACACAATTCAAGCAATACTAATATCAATGAAGTAATGTCTGAAGAGTAAAAGTAGCACTTCTTGGAACGGACCTGATCAGGCCGGTGGAGCAGGTCTGTTCCAAGTTTCACTCAATCACATAGGTCACATACCAGAAACACCAACACTCAGTGTACAGTATAGTACAGTATAGATGTCCTCATTCACATCATCTGATTTTGTCAGCCGATAGCGGGTGGAGGACATGACGGCTGCCTGTCGTGAGGCATGGTTCAGTGTTAAACCTAATTATAAAATGATAATCAGCAATATTTCCTACACTCGAGTCACCCTTTATAAATAATATAGAAAAGGTTGCGTGTATCCAGTAATCTCTGTTGGCACTAATAAGAGACTGAAAAATGGTGGAAGTACTAAGAAAAAAGAATAAAACAGTAGTGTCATCGCCTTCAACATTCACATTAAAAATGGGCTTGGACCCAAACACTGACTTGCAGTAAGGATCAGCTTGTGCTGTACAAGGAAGGAGAGAGATAAAAGTGAGGCGTGATACAAGCTGCTCGATGAGAGGATCAGACTATAACTCAAAGCAGGTGATCATTTACAGATTGCAGATTATCTAAATAGAGCATAATCAGTGATAACACATTCAGTTTATGAAATGTAGATTGCTTTCCTCCAAAATCCACTCACAGTTCAATTCAGATGAGCTCCTCCGCTCTGTGTTTGATTCATCAGTTTATTCTCTTATCATGATGTAAAATAATGTAATAAGCCGGTACTGTATGACTAAATTCTTCCCTCCTGAAAATAAGTGTTCAATCTCAAGTATTTTTCATCAAGGTTATCCTCCATCTGGTTGCTGTTTCCTCCGCAGAGAGTCAGGTTTCAGTCATTTTTTTGCAATTTTGTGCATTTGTCATAATTTTTCTTTGTGGCTTTGATGAGAATAACCGGAGGGTAAGAGTGGGAGGAGGAAACTGAAGGGTGGGAATTGTGAGGAGGAAAGGAATAGATTGAAGTAGGGAATCGTGGACAATCTAGTTTTCAGATGAGTCGTACAGATTGCGTCATTTAAAGGTGTTTTAATTCTACATGCTCTGTGTTATAAGCTGCAGCTGCAGAGAAACAGCAGCCCTTGTTTTGCTCTGCAGGGCCAAGCTCTGCAGGACGAGCTTGGCCCTTGACTGGTCATTTCGGAGCACTGGCACACATCCCAGTGGGCTGCTACTGTCACAAGAAATCCATCCACATCCACAAGTTTTTACCATCTCTGTCAGACAACTTTACCCCTGTGTGTGTGTGCATGTCATTCGTGGTGCACATGATCATGCTGCAGTGATAGATGTTTCTTCCTTCCATGCACTTACCTTTGCATCATCACCACTCCCTTATCTGCGGGCCCGATTACTCCCATTCAAAATAACAGTTCCCATCTATGGAGTGCAACAGTGTGACTGAGTGAACTGAGAGGAGAGAGGTGTGCTGACAGATGAAGACACAAGAGCTACATGAAGAGAAGCGGTGCTGTTACAAAGGAGAGAGGATAAGAACTCTGACACAGCTGTAGAAATGTCAGAGCCAGCGTAAAGACCGTTTATAAAACTTACAAAAAAATGGAAATGAGAACTTTTCAATCAAAATGCAAACCGAGTCTCTATTTCCTTACAGCACTGATTGATGCTGTCAAAACAAAACAAGAATCTATCATGACTGGATCTATACAGAGAAGATCACTGATACATGAGACCAAACGATGCACACAGAGCAGATGTCATCTTCATTACAGCAAAATGCAAGTCGCTATCACCAACACAGCAAGTGAGGAATTCCTTTCACCAGCTGGTGCTGACAGGACAAACACAGCCTCAGCTCAAGGGCCAACGCTTTCCATTATAGGACTAAAATGGCTGAGGAACACAGAGAAACTAAATAGAGCAAATTATGTTGATGTCTGTCTCAACAAAGACGCATTCAGAAGCAATCCTCACAGGTGTGTGTACACGCTGTGAGTACACACTCTGGCTTTATTGAAGAGATTGACTGTCATTAAACTGCATTATATCTGAACTACCAACACTTGAAACATAATCAAACCATAGACCACATTTTAAACCACATCAAACACATGTGAGTTTCACATGTGAAGCTCCCGTTCCCAGAACACATCCTGCACATCAGGCTGTGACCGGACACGAGATAGCAAGCAGTGACATTTACCTTGTATTTACTTTCAGGGCTCATCATTTGATTTATATGACAACATGACATTTCAGTGTTAATCCCTTATTTATGGCATGTTTGGCATTTTTCTCTGAACTTTGGTGTTTCTTCATAAACACTAGACACTTCATCCAGTTTGGACCAGTGATTATTGTTGTCCCGTGTCCTGCCTGCTGCACACACTGTATCTGAAGAGACTCTCTCTCTCTCTCTCTCTCTATCTCTCACACACACACACACACAAACTTACGTCTGTTATATTGAGACAGATTTAGGCCCCTACTATATGAGTAATAACCTGGACAACAAACACACACACATACGCACACACACACTCAAGCACACGTTATAGATGACGAAAAGAGATTTCACATGTAAGTGTCCTGTTGAGTTGTTTTTCTATTTTTACACCCATAGACTGAGGGAAAAAAAAAACTTGGAGAGGAAAGTGGGAAGAGGGAGGGGCCGTGTGAATGTCTGTGTGTGTGTTTGTGTGTGTGTATTTGGGGGTGGAGTAGTTACTCAGCAGCAGTTGTGAAGGTCATTTTCCCCAGAGAGCTTTCAGTTGGGTCAAGCATTTCATGTGCGTGTGTGTGTGTGCAGTCACGTATATAGGTTTGTGTATAAAGGTTGGGTCTATTATAATGACTGCCAAGATCCTGCCATGGTGTGTTCATATTTAGTATGAGGCTCATTTTGGAGTTGGGATATCAGTGCTGTGTGTGTTATGTATGTATGTGTGTGTGTGTGTGTGTGTGTCCTGTAATAGACCGAGCTGCAGAGAGGTGACGTTGGTGGACTGGCATCTGTTTGTTTTTGAGACACTTGAGAAGCTGTGAAGTGACAGGAAAGACTGCTTGGCACCGTGACGATCACACAAGTGTGTGTT
>OMNW01002750.1:6341-20591 GCA_900303245.1 Selene dorsalis
CTCAGTAAAGGCTGCTTTCCAAAATGGAAACACTGATTAGATGTGAGTACAGAGTTCAAATGTTAGTGCACAGTTCACTTTCTCTCTCTCTCTCTCTCTCTTTCTCTCTCTGTCACACACACACACACACACACACACACACACACACACACACACGACCGCATACATAGAAACCAAACAGTAAAGCCCATCAATATTACATATAATGCGTGACCTTACAGAGCACTGACACACATCTTTCTAACAATATAATTTCATTATATCTTATAGATCTAAACAAACTCTGACCTGCCCTTTTATTGCACCACAACATTTATATAACAACTATAAACCACCACACAAGTCATTTCTTCTGTTTTTATCAATTAACCCAAAGCTAAAAAAAGTCAGCCTACTTTTTCTTTAGATTTATTATCCTTCTTTTAGGCTCCAGCCAACCAGAAAACAACAGATATGGCAAATCTCAGCACAACAGATTCACTTCATCCTAGTTGCTTCTCTAAATTGAAAGTTCATAACATTAAAAACAGTAGTCGACCGTTGGTGACTCTTGTTGCTAATGCGTGTTCCACAGTCAGCGGTACAGAAGAGAGCAGACAAAAGGGCACTTGACCCGCTGATTCATAGAAAAGACACCACCACCTTATTCATAGAAAAGACACCACCCCCATCAGCATCATATTATAGACAAGTTTACACCTCAGTCTGATATAAACGTTGTCATAGGACTCATGTATGTTTTGGAGGATGCAGCTGAGATGTGTTTCCCATACTCTGAACAGGCTGACACCATACGTTGCTGGAACTGCAGATCCAGTCCACTCAGACTTCAGAAGAGGTTCATCACTGCATTGAGGACTGACCGACTCTTCTCTTCAGTCAGAGTTTAGTTATTTATTTTAGCTGGTATAAGTAAAAATTTCTGAGCAGTTACAGCAGTCCAGTGGAGTAAATCTGCAATGTTTCATCTTTTTAGGAAAGCAAATCTTTCCTGGAGGGAATGAGCATTTCATACTGAGAAAAAACAGCATATACTGTTACTTATATTTCTGTTGTGTTATTTACAATGACATTATTAATCAACTTAAACTCACTCAAGAATGTGGTTCACTGAGAGTTAACACAGAGGTCAAATAAACAAGCTTAGTTGGCATTAATGTCAGTGTTAGATTATTGTGGTCCAGTGGATCATGCCTAAATAAGACAGACCTGCTTTGAATCAACATAACCGAGCCACACCGCATGGAGAGGAGTGTGTTATTAACAGCAGCACATGTCTGTGTAGTCATAAAATACCATGGTGGTTATGATGTGTGTGTTGTGGGTTTGTGCCAGCCCGGCTAATTCTGAGGAACAACACACACTCTGTTAATTCAGGCTGCGCGTACGAAAACATCTGACAAACAATATGCTCCTGGGACACACAGCTCCCTGCTGTTGTATTCACACACATTACACAAGGTCACGTGTGTTAAGAGGTGGTAATAGAGGTTTATTTAAGCCTGTAACAATTAACATCAGAGTGATGGATGGACCCCAGAGTGTGTGTGTGTGTCTGTGTGTTGGCAGACTCAGCTGCTCATCGGGGATGGAGCTGGCCAATTCCTGGGTCCTCCCACCAATAATAATAAAGTGTGCACTCATACACACATTGAAGCTGTCAGGCTGTGATCAGTCAAAGCTGCTCCACACAAAAGCTTCACATGTTCTGGACCATAAACTGCTGAATTTGCATTGAAACTGAGTGTGGAGCCTCATAGAGGACGGCTGCTGGGGATTCATCTATTAAGACACCGACTCACACACGCATGTGCGCGCACACACACACACACACACAGAGAATGTGGTGCTTTTTATAAAATGTAACAGACAACTCAATACAAACATGTAAAACAGAAAGTGTGAAAAAATCAATTTTCAGAGAAAAGATGAAATAAAGCTATATAGATGCAAACATGCAGGAGATGGTCATAATAACTAAAACAAAGAACATCTTGTAAACCCTAACATGGCTGATGTTCACTTTCTATTAACAGGGGGAATTAAACAGATCAAATGAGGAATCTGGATATAAGACTTAAGACTAAACAGTTAAAACAAGACAGTGAGATGTGGTTGAAAGCTCTGGAAAAAAAAACAAGAATTAACTTTTGTGCTCAAAATTCATTTTTGTTCTGTTTTTTTTTGTATGTTTTTTTTAATTGTGTAAAACTGTGTTTTCAGACACAGACTACTACACTAGCTACACTACACCGTTGCAATGAGCAGCTTAAAACACGAGGCGGGATGCATTACAGTCAGGTTAGCCCTAACCGTAACCCTAAAAGTGTAACTTAAGTGTTACATTACATTATTGGTTAAGTTTAATCTGGTATCATATTAAAGTGTGAAACATACGCAGGCATATTTAGGTATATATATATACCAGTCAAAGTGAAAGGAAAAGTGAATACAAACTTCTGTGTGTCTTCATACACAAGCAGTATATGGTCATTATGAGATTATGATATGAGGTTTCTGCCCACCAGTGTGTGTGTGTAAGAGAAAGAATGTGTGTGAGCTAGCTCTCCACACTGAGAGCTGCTGCTATAATCCAATTATTGGAGCATAACCTATTTTTTTGACACTTCTCATAATGTAGCAGTGTTTGTAATAACTGCACTGGACCGGGGCATGATCCTGTCAATCTACCAGCTCATCACTACTGTGTTATCTTTCACTTGACTTCATGCCATTACAGTGTGAGGTGTAGGCCTATTCTGGTCATTCTGTTGTTGAAAGACCATACGTTTAGTTTGCACAGTGGTTGTTTGACACTTATCAGTCAATCGAGATGGTCAGTATGAGATGTTTTGCATTGCGTGTGTCATCTATTTACCTTGTTCATGGTAGCACCAAACTGTCTCAGAGCTGGGGGTATCACCATGGAAACAGATGCTGGCCAACCAGTTCCAGAACAGGATCAATTCCAACATGTCACCAGTCTGAGAACAGACCAATCAGAGCAAAGGAGATATATTATACATCATGAGACCACATTAGTCATGTTCACACAGAGCAGCACATCTTCAGTGGTTTGGGCCATTGTCAGTACATCTGTCTGCTCTCTGCTCTACATCCCTACTAAATCTTTATAACTGTCTCTCTCCTGATTGAGGATGACTGTGTCTTATTCTTTTTCTGTTATCTGGTAATTCATCAATGAGCAGTGAGTAGAAGTGGTTTTTTAGGACCTCACTGTCTGTGCCATGTATCATAACGTATATGTCATGCAACTTGTGCTCAGGCTGGAGCCAGCCAGCGACATCCTGGGAGCCTTGGGTCTGTAGCATCAGCAGCTGGCTCAAACTGCTGTTTCCATCTGTGTGGCCTCTCACATGAAACCATTGTCTTGCCAAGAATTCAAGCGATCCTAAGTCTCTTGTAGTAATACTTGTGTCAGGGGCAGACATTGAAAATGTAGCTGGAAAACATTAAGGCCTCCACAGTCTTTTGTATGTTCTTCTAACTATGCAAGTCTGGTCGCTTTTCTGCTGTTTTGCTATAGGCTATAGGCATCTTCTGGGCATTTGTTTTCAATGAAGCCAGCAAGAAAGCAAGCGGTGGATTACATTAGTCATCATATACAATGTTACGGTGTGAATATTTGTGTAGTCTTGTCTGTCATAAACAAGAGGTTACGGGTTACGTTTGTGTCAAGGTGCCACCGAGACAAGAACTGGACACTAGGGCGGAGGCTCTGATGTTGCAAGGTTGGTTTTCAGCCAAGAGACACTATGTGGAAGACAGAGAGCCTTCGTTCTCCCTGTAACAAGTTACAACTCATTTATTTAACCACCACGGTTACTTTGAAGCTGTTTAATTAAGGTCAAAGTGTAGCACAGTTAAGCTCAAAATCCTGCATAGTTCCTCTTTAATATCACAAATGTTTTATGGCCAGCTGAAGAGATTCATTGCAAACCAGGAAGTGATGATCAACCAACATATGTAAGAATATCCTGAAAAACAGTCACAGCAGTGTCTATAAATACACATCCACAGATTGTTTAAGCACTCTGTTCATATCTATACAGTTCTTTCTCTTTTAGAGCATTTATGTTTTCACTATTCCATACATGTATATTTGACAGAAAATGAGTCTCTTTCTATATTTTTTGTTTGTTTTACAGTAACAGCGACTTGTTTTTATTCTCTTCTCGCTCTTCTATATTCATCAATGGACTTGACCTTTTCACTGTTCATACTTTTTTTGATTAAAATGAGTCAGAAGCCTCAGCTCCTGCACTTGACTATCCCTGCTCTGCTGTACAGTGATGTCCTGATAATGAACTGTTGAGGTGTTATGACAAGGCACAGAATCTATGTAGATGTTATGTAGATTCTTATAAAGACAAAACGTGGGGCAGTAAAACTTTACTTGAACATGTAGTCCAGTAGCTCCTTTAGTCTAATGTCACATGTTGATCCTCACATACTGATGCAGTGTACATGTTGCGTAGATGTTTGGATGATATTTTACTTCAGGTCACTTGCAGCTTTACTGCAACAGCAAGTATTGAAACAGGTTAACCCACAGAGTGATGGAAAATGTGGTAACACCTATGAGGAGGAGGGGATACTGTCTGACATAACCAACCACTGATCCTCAGATACTGACCACCTGTTGTGATCGACTGAATAACATGTTAATCACCTTTGATCTGATGGGCTTTGTGGGAGTAATGCTGCAGGCACATGTCAAAACTGGAAACCAACATTTTGAATGTGGTCACAAGGTTGAAACTGTTGGACTGCTGCCCCTCATTGTGTAACACAGAAGCATATGAGTGTGTCCACACTTATATAAAGTCAGTGTCTGCTTTGCTTACTGTCTCAGGAAATTCACAAATAGAAATAATATAATATATATAAATATATATATATATAAATAATGTGTGAACACAACAAGACTGATGTGAATGCGGACGGAAAATATCAGCTTTAAAGCTCCATACTCGCCTTCTTCTGTGTGCATTCGACATGTTGATCCATTAGAAAATATATTTGTGGTGTTAAGAATCAAACACCACCTGACCAGACTGACTCCTGAAGGTTTGGCTGGATGATAGTGCTGCTTTGTTGTGACATCACAGAGTTACAGAAATCCTTAGGGCCTATTTCAAGGCTCAGTTTCTGAATACAGGCTGTGTGCATTTCTGTGTTGACTGAGGCTTTGATGCTTTCACAGTATTAATATAGAACCTATGCTGCTCTATCATCAAACAACACAGGACATCTACCTCTATACTGTAATAGACCTGTAAAATGTACATTTAGATTGAATTGAAAAATGTGAACTGCTTCTATAGCAACCTCCATATCTCATGTTTATGATACAATATAATTCATTAATCTCTCAGTCCCGATTAAGTATTTTGACTGACTTTAGCAGAAGAGACCTCTGTTCATTTCTCACCTTGCGGTATAAAACAGCTGAACTTGCACTGTATGAAGAAAGTAGAGCTGAATGGGGTGTTAAACTAAGTAGACTCATGTTGCCATGGCATAAGAAGTGCTGACAAATGAAGGCCTGAACTATCTTATCATCCCATCTAAATCATCAGTCAGTTTATACACAGCTTTTACAGGCATATTTAACAGACTGAGGGCTGGAGATCATCTAATAGGATCAGATGTGGCCTGTCCAAAACACAGCAGAAGGTAATTTATCGATGTATTCATCAAGCACTGTGCGTCAATGGGTTCATTACCATCAAATTAGTCCTAGGAATCATGGCAAAGCCTTGAAATGATGTGGAAAGACAGCACTGATGAGATTAATGGTTAATACATTGCCGATGTGCTAGCGAAGCGCCAGAGTGATTGATGGTGTTGGCATTAGCCACATGCTAGCATGTAACATTGCAAGGATGATGGATGGACAGACACCTTAGCTCCGCTGAGTTAGCGGCAGCAGCTAAAAGTCAGTTGATCTTCATAAGAATTATATCACACTTATTGTTCTGTATTTTTTGAAGGCAGATGAATAAACTTCTCAGGAAAAAGCGGACATTTCCCTATAAGGTTTGTCTCAAGTCGACGACCTGTTGGGAACGCATCGAAGGGGGAATTATCAATCCTGACCTGGTCTGTAAGGCAGCAGCTTCTCTACCTTCAGCCGAGCGGCTGTGTGTGGACAGAATGAAGGAAGGAGCGGAGGCAAAGCTGTTTTTTTTCACAGTCCAGAGGGTTTCACTGCTGTCATGGGGTGAGAGAAGAATGAAACGTTAACAAAGGCTCTCTGATGCCCCGGGCCCCGTACATCTGCCACCGAGATGGATCCAACAGAAAGCAAGGAGAAAGAGAGGTGGACGGGAGGGGGGAGGAGAGAGAGGATTCACCAGTGGATGGAGATGAAGGGCAGAGAACAGCAAAGGTGAGTGGTCCCCGAACCGGAGGGTCAGTGGTGTAGTGGGAATGAAGCATCCTTGTGCAGGAGACTGGGCATCTGCATCGCCACCAGTGTCTCATCACTGTGTGTTTGTGTTTGTAAAGAGCTCCCAGTGGTGGACAAGACCAGAAACGTGCCACTAAACATCAGTCCATCCACAGATCACTCTGTTTTCCTTTGTTTACCGGGACATTTTCTGAACACTGACATGCTGCCAGTTATGCCTTTATAGATGTTTCCTTCATACAAACTGTTTTCACATCGTCCCCTAGAGTTTGTCACTGGGCATTGTACCAGAAACACTTTCACCACAGGCTGTCTCTTTAACCAACTGTCTAAACCAACAGACCTAAAAATGAATAGACCCAACAAAGGCACTGTTTATTCTAATATCTGTGTGTCAGAAGCTTAATATAGTGGATTTTCACCCACAAGTTTGTTCAAGTAAAAAAACTAAATATGCATTTTTTTTTTTTTTTTAATGATCAGTTTCCTCTCGTAGCAATTTTATAGTTTGCCAGTACATGTGAATCAATGCTGAAATAAATCAGGTAATTAGAGCCATGTTGCGTTCATGTTTGTCTGTGTTTTATTTTTGTGAACTTCCTACCTTAGAGGAAGTGATGTCATTTGCAATTGACAGTGTGTATTTATAAAGTGTATTTGATTCAGCAGGTCATCAGTTTCAGGTGCAGCTGATAACAGAAGCACACAGTTTTTTGACCATGTGTGTATAGTGTTTACATTGGAAAACAGACGGTCTTTTGAAAAGGATTTGGATTTTGTTTAGTTATTGAAGCAACAACCATGAGAGTGACATAAATCTTTGTTAACTCAAATCCACTCAATCAGATGCCGTGATTCTTTGTTTTTGGTAAGTGAAAGCGTCACTATACCTATCACTGCCAAAAGTACAGGGAGGTAATTAGTTTTCAAAATAAAAGTCCTCTGTAGTTTTAGCTTGGTGATTGGGTGTTTGTTTGAAATGCTTCCAGTTGTGCACAGGATCTTCTTTCTGACACCTTTCACACTCGGCATTTAACTCATCCAAGCCTTCACAGCTGAAGTTCTGCAACTGTCAGCCGCCCACAGCAATGTCGTCTGTGCAGAAAAAAAATACAACTTCTAACCTTTCGGTTCTTTACTTTCTAGTCCTTTTGTTCAAGCTAAATCATATACCAGGCCTAAGGAGGAGATTACAAGAAGTTTTTGAACCAGGAATAAATGCTGTGGTCCTAAGTGGTAAAGTTTGGTGCTGCTGCAAATAGCGTGCACGGTAATTATAGTTGAGGTTGTAGTGAAATCACAGCAGCAGCAGGAGGGTAATAGCCTCTCTGCTTTCATTTCTTTCTATTTCCCAGCCAGCACTGACATACCTCAGCACACAGGCACACAGGCGAAAAATTAAGAGTGAAGAGATGCTGATAGTTCTCGCTAATGTTACAGGCCAAGAGGTTACAGACAACACATGCCCATGCCCTTTGCACATACAGTAGCGCTGGTGCATTCTTGTAACAAAACAGTTCATATAGCTTGATTTAAGAGCTCTTTTGGGAGCTTTATTCTTCATAAATCTCAATGTGTCACAGATGGGAGCTTGTGGACACACTACCAACTGGCAAAGCAGTAGCAGCAGCGTGTGGGTAGGGAAGCGTGGGCCAGATCGCAGAGAGGATGTCATCATCAGCGTAATGGTCAGTCGTTGTGACACTCTTGTGTCTGGCCCATTGGCTTCTGTGGTCAGATTCAATTTCAGCCAGTATGACTGTGGGCCGCCGTGCCATTAGCTGACAGCTACGTCTCGCCACTGCAGACTTTGGGGGTCTGGCCAAATTTTAAGGCCAATTGACTTTTAATATGAATCACGCTGGGATGCCAAGGACTCATCCCATCGCTGGAAATTAACACCCTGGAGCACACACACACACACTCTTACAAATGGGCATATGTGATGCACACACATACATACACACACACACACAGACTTGCAAACAGTTATTAATGGCTTGACTGAGTACTGTGATTGTTTTCCCTGCAACTAGACAAGCATCATGCGGTGCAGCCTATGACACTTGTGGTGTAGTGTACAGTGAAGTCAGACCTTTCCATTTAAGGCTGTCAGCCCTGCACGCCGTACACCTCCAGCCTCTGGCTTCTCCCTCCTGCTCTTTTGTTTTTAATGGCCTCCCTGCCAATTCCCGATCATCACTGTTATTAACCTTTTGTTCCTCCTTTCTGGTTTTCTCTCTTCTTCAGTCTTCATCTCACAGGCCAGATCTCACTCTCTCCTCTTTAATCACTGACACTGATTAAAGGGTTCACTCTCAGAGTAATATTTTCCTTTTTGTCCACCTCATCCTTTCCTTTCTTTCCTCCTTTTAATTCTCCGTTTCTATTCATGTTCATTTTTGTATAATATTCTTTTTCTGTATCCACGTGTATTGCAGATTGAACCTTTTTGGCATCTCATAAATAGCTAGTTGTCACATTTCAGAAGTCTATGTTGTTAACTGCTCCATCAGACAGTGAATTTGCTTTTAAACTTCACATTTGGTTTCATTCCAATAAATGTTCAAATGATCCAGCCTCTTGCTACAAATCACAGGTTAGAATTGAAAACAGACCTCAGTTTGTTCTTCCTCCCATTAATCATGTGACGACCCCTGAAGCTACGTTCACACTACTGCATTTTTATTTAAAGGCAGGGTTTTCAAACAAATACCATCTCTGTCCAGATGATTTAACTTTATAGCAGAAATGATTTGCGTCCATACATCCAACCTATCCAAAACAACTGTGAAAAAAAAGAGCATTCATGAGCCACAACATATTACAAACATGTTACAAGGAGTAGTAAAAACAGTTGTAGCATTAAATGGAGAATTAGATGCACTGTGCATGCCAGTATGAAGTAATTTGTTATACATGTAGCTTTCACTCCTGGTAGGCTTGGCTAACCAGAGCAAATCAAGGAGCAACCGTGGGTGTCTACATCATCATTTCTAAAGGCCTTAGTCTCAGCTCATTCAGACTATTACACGGATCTGTTTTAATTTGAAAACTTTAACAAGTCTTAGTGTAACACTTGCTGCTCCAGACCCTGTGTTGCTTAATGGTGTCTTCCCAAGTGTTCAGATTAACTGTGGCATGAGCACTGATGTATCCCTACACCATCACAACACTGTGCATGTATGCACACGGTCCCTCTACTCTCCAGCCTGGACATGACATTTCCTCTGGGCATGACCTAAGTTGAATGATGCACTATTAAATGATCCACCACCTCTGCCTAGTGCAGGGCAGAGGTGAAAAACTGTGAGGAGCAGCAGTGTTTATTGCAGCAATGTCACTGTAACCATGATTAATAAAATGATGAGGGGCATATCCAGTCACTGATGGATTTATGGGATTGAGGGGACCAGTGGTTTTTCCAGTCACAAAGGATCCATTGCAGCCAATCACAGTATCATCATTGTCCACAGCATATAAATTTACTTTTATTTCAGTGTTTAAAATGGGGGAAAAAAATATTTCAAGAGCTATCAGTCCATTAACAAAAACCCACTGAGACATGTTAATGTTAATTTAATCTAGATAATGTTTTCTACATAGAACATTTGCTGTTTCTGTGCAGCTGCATGACCATGTAAATGCAAATGGTAAGAGACAGGATTGTGTGTGTGTGTGTGTATGTGTGTGTGTGTGTGTGTGTGTGCATGCTTGGTGCTCAAAGAAAAACAAATTTCACCTGTGAAACTCAGCTTGTGATTTAAGGCTGAGCGTTTGGGCTGGTGAGGGAATTAATGCTTGATCCCCTTATAATCCCTACATAGGCTGATATCAGATACCCCTCACTGGGCTCTTTCATCTAAAGGCTCGTAGGGAGGCACGAGTACATGCTGAACATGGTTCTGGTCCTCAGAGCTGCTGGAACATTACTGCCAGTCTGTACCCGTAAAAGACCTGAGTGCTGAGTTAGTGTGTGGGGTTACTTTCAACATGTAACCCTAAACATATTACTGAAGTCATCCAGCACAGAGCTGGTCAGAGCACAGATTTTATCAAGGCTTTTATCAAAAGTCTTTGTCGTCCTCCACTGTGCATTCATGCTGGGCTTTAACAGTGAGCACCAGTCTGCAGCTTTCTGATTTTAGATCTTGTGAGCATTTCACTTAAATATGCAGTGTCTACACATGGCAGATATACATTAACTGAATATCAGCACAAGCGAGCAACAGCATTTGTCCCAGTAAAGGGTTCACTGTAAAGATCTGGAAATGACACATTTACAGAGTGTTGTGGACTTCATATCACTTCCCAGTGAGATATGTTCTTCAGCCCGGGTTGAAGTGGTGAAAATAATCCAAATCTCCAGAGCATGGGTTCAAACTTCAGCTCTAAATTAAAATGGCCTTGAGAAGTTCTCTGTCAGACACAAAGGCTCAGGCTCAGTGTCTCTGCAGGAAGTTGTCATGATGCTCACTCTCAGTTTGAAATGTCTCTGACCATCTGCTCTTTCAGTAATTGCAATTATGGAGCTTTCTGATGACTCATAAGATGGACTACTACTATTAGTAATAACTACTGCACAGTAATGGGTTGGATGGTCAGTCACTGATAGTGTGTAGTTCACTGATACACATTATTGAGCTAATGGAAAGGAGAAATGACATTGTAATGGAAACGTACCTCTGCTCTGGCTCAAAGGGCGACAAGCAGAGAGCATCCAACACTGGTGGCAGGTCCCATACATGTCAGGTGTCATGGCTGGGGACATCCAGAGGTGGACAAAGTTCACATCTGTAGAAAGCTGTGCAGCTGTTTAAAGTACAGATATTCCTGGTTGAGTATGACTCATACAAGTGAAGACTCATACAGGTGAAAGTAATCATATCATATCATATCATATCATATCATATCATATCATATCATATCTGATTATCTTTGACTCTCACTTTCACCTTCTGATGGCTCCTTCCCCAAGAATCATACACTGTGCTGCAGAGCTGAAGTCATTTCAAACTAGGTCCATCAACATGATAGTGAAGTGAGTGAGCTTCTGTGCCCTCCCCAGTCTCCTTCTGACCTTTGAGAAGTGATAGAATAGGAGATTGATAAAGGGAATTCATCCCGTACAGTTGACTTTGCATCTGAAAGTAGTCTTGCTTGAATTTAGACTCATGCATTCGCACACGCACTAACTGTCTACACACCATTAATTAGGTCTGATGTGTATTTGGCTTTTAGTGCATTGGTGGTACTGACTCAGCAAAACTGCCAGCTGCCTGGCACCTATGGGATACAACAGTTTGAGCTGACAAACAGGAAGGAACAAAGCTCTCATCACATTTGGAGCAAAGTCACATCTAAGTCTTAAATCTGAGGCTTTTTAGAGAAAAGGACAATTCTGTCACACCACTCTGTTTCTATATGTGTCCTAATCCTATATGAGCCTGTGTATGAAAGATTCAGATTCCAGTTTTATTTGTCACCATTTGCACCTGTTCGAATATCACATCAGGCCATGCAACCATACTTTATCTCCATCAGGATCTCAAAGTCAAGTGTAAATGGGACATTACCCATGTGTTTAAATCTGTGCTCATGCATTCTATGTGTATCAGGACTACAGGTGTCAATTGGTTCACTCTCCCAATCCACCCAATCCGCACACTCAAATTCATTCCTTTGACAGCCCCCCCCTCCCAGAATCTCCTCTGATCTCCCCCACTCCATGTGTGTGTGTGTAACTGATGTGTGAAACTTGCGTGTCCTCCGTGTGTGGCCTTCTCCCGGTTTCCTCACGTTCCTGTGTTGCCTCTGAGACGTCCAGGCCACAGGGGAACGGCCGCTGTGGAAGCGCAGGAATCTCCAGCCAACGACTTCTAATGCCAGCTCGTAAAACAGAGTGACAGCAGAGACATGTTTGGACATGAATGAGGCCAGACAAATGTTCCCAAACCAAATGGCCTGAGGTTAATGTGTTGACAAAGCAGTTGGCTCATTTTAACGTCAGGCCTTTGTGACACCAGCAAATGAGAGAAGCGTCTTTTGTCTTACGTGTTGAAAGACGCCTGAGTCATGTGTTGTCAGATTTAATTGACTGTAATGAAGTTGTGGTCTTGATGACAGCAGTAGCACAGTAGTAAATGTCCTTGTTAGGCATGTGGAAAGAGGTGTAGGATAAATAGAGCAGTGGCTGAGCTCTGACCTACAGCTGGTGATTATGATAGCAGCATTAAAGACCAATACATTGTGTTCACAAACAGATTGCTCACCTTTTATTTATTTATTCATGTGAAGTGGGGAAACTGGGCTGATAAGTTTACCCTCTATGGTACTATGGCTAACACCTACATGTAAACACTGAAAAAATCCCCACTCTGCTCTAACCGCTTTCTCAGACCTTTTCCTTGCATGTGCAGTAAAAATGTTATTTTCCGACCCCTCTCGGCTGTTAAGCACTAAGCTGCACCATCAATGCCAAAATCCTGCACCTGTTCCAGGGACACAAGACGGGATAAACTTTCCCTGCCTGCAGCGGCTTGAGCTCGCCAGAGGCATGGATCACTGTAGCTATTGTAACGTGACAGTATCTGCATGGTATGCACAAAGGGTTAACACCGGGCCAGGTGTCAGATCATGTTCGAATCCAAATGTCAACACACGAAAACACACTTATCTAGACACACTCCCTGCTGCTGTGATGAGTCAGAGAGGGTTTGTGTACATGTCTCAGTCACACTTTGCACCAAAACATGTGAGTTTTGTGTACAGATGATGGGAATTTCATTGTTTTTTTTTTAGGTATATGGCCAAAAAATGTATGAAAATCCTGTATTATGTGTATTGGACAATATGATACAATATGATATACCAGTGGGTCCCAGCCAGCAAGCCAGAGCCCACTGGTGGGCCCCTATGGGGTATTGTACTGTAAGTGGACTGACAAGTCATTTTCAAACAATACAAGTTTGGTAAACTAAATATGATTAATGCTTTGTGATGCTTTCAAATAAAATGATCTTTTAAAAATATCTTAAAAACCCTGTCCTGTTTTTTTTCCCTCTCTTATCAAAGCGGGAGAAGCCAGTGAAAGGAACTTTAATGTTGATGCTGGTCAGACCACTCACTACATCCAGCTTAAAAACTGGAGCATCAGAATGTGCTCTGAGATGGCATCACCGGGCCGCCATATTGTTACAGAGTCAGACAGGACCACCAACACTTCCTGAGTTGAGAAAGGTTGTGAAACACAGATATACACTCGTGCATTGACTACACATTGGCTCCCTGTATTATGTATGCAAAGCTCTTAATAGTTTGGCACCGTCTCACATCACTGATTCTCTGTCATTTCATGTCCTCATGATCCATCAGAACCACAGGTTGTCTAAATGTCCCAAAAGTCCACCATGATGAAAAATGGGCATGTGGCCTCTAAACACCTAAACTGTAGGACCACCTACAAAAAATGTACACTGTTGCCCATAAAGTTGGAATTTTTTTGTTTTGTTTTTTATCTCTTCTGATTAAATGATTGTGACAATGTGATTTATTCCTGATAGATACAGTGTATATCTTCTAAACACTGGTAACTGGTTCAATTTAGCTTATTATCATTATTGTTATTAGTAGTGGTAGTAGTAGTAGTAGTATTAATTATTATTATTTATTTTAATAATAATTTACTATCATCAACATCATTATCATTATTATTACTATTTTGCACTTTGAGCTGCATCCTGTGTATGAGAAGTGCTGTATACATTATGGTTATTATTAGCATTCTCATTAGCAGTAGTAGCAGTGGTAGTAGT
>OMNW01002752.1:3003-13798 GCA_900303245.1 Selene dorsalis
TGACAGGAAGATGACACATTTCGTGTGTGTGTGTGTGTGTGTGTGTGTGTTAAAACAACTGTCTCTGGTTTCTGTGGTTATATGTGAAAGTGTTACAGGACATATTAAATATGATATTAATAATAACAATGGTAATACTCCTACAATCAATAGTAAGCTACAACATTAATGGGAACATTTAAAGTTAAATATATCATCCTGACATTCCTAGAAGATGATCGATCAATTGATTGATCTAATGATGATCGAGCACCAGTATCATGGTCTATTGACACAGCCCAGTCTACTAGCTGGGGCCCAACCTATATGGATGTTTTGGGCCAAAACCAAGTCATATTCCCTCATTTTATTAGTGTTAACATCTGCTAACATTCTGCCAGGTTTTGGCTGATTAATGATTATTCTTGAATGGCTATAATTGGCCGATTAAATGGTTTGGGCCCTCCCACTAGCCAGTACTAGACTGGTCTCGGGCTTCTGAGTAAAATGATGCAGTGGAGCTAATGTGTTGTGTTTTTGGGGGATTAAACCCTGAAGTCACGCTGTATATATATATGATATATTTCCCTCAGTGCCCTGAGAACATTGTGAATGCAACCAGCAGACTAAAGGCCAAGAGATGCAAGAAGAAGAGTGTGTCCAGCAGGGCTCTGAAACAGTCATCAGTGAGCAGAGAGTCCTGTCACACACAGGAAGCACTGAAACATCAGTCCCTCTCTCCTGGTGTTAGTAGGCAGACAGGGAGGGGCAGCTAGCCAGCAGACAGTGCAGGGCGGGGGTGTGGAGGTTCTCTCTCCTACCATGGGGTTGGCGCTCAGCCTAGTGTATCCCGAGCTCATCTCCTTTACCTCAGGCACCAGGGGCTGGAGCAGGGGGTAGGAGGAGGAGGGGGTGGCGCTGGAGGAGGAGACGTGTTTGGAGGATGAGCTCCTCATGCTCTGCTGGCTGCTCTGGGAGGACACTGAGCTGGGACGGCCCTGCGGGGACACACACATCAACACACACTCATACGGCGAACAACAGTGAGAAACCAGAGTCTCCTCTGCGACGTGACCCCTCCTCCCTACCTGGTGGGGGTCAGGCACGGACTGGCTGCCGCCCTGGCCTCCCTGGGACATGGGCGACACGCAGTGGGAGGGCAGAGGGTCCTGCTGGCCGTGTCCTCCGTGCTGCATCATGGAGTTTGCGCTGTTCTGCTGCTGTTGCTGCTGTTGCTGCTGCTGACGGCGGGGGGTGGAGGAGAAATTGGAACGGCGACCGCCAGACTGGGTAAAGAGGAGGGGGTGAAGAGAGAGAGAGACAGGCGTTAATGTGGTCTCGGTCCTCGCGCAGGTTTGTGCCACAGTCATGCAGAGTATGTGAGGAGAGAGAGCAGATACACAGCGGAGGAGAGGTGACGGATGGATGTGAATGTTTCTCTCCCCATCGAATCAGACTCCTCACGTTTCTGGTACAGATCAGTGTCAATGCCTCGGGTTGATTGATGCGTCTCACTTCTGACTCGTTAGGTGTCACTGCCCTGACATGAGGGGATGGAGTGATTGAGTTGTACACACATACACACAAATACACTCACAGATTTGCCAGATTACCACATCTAGAGATCGCAGCCCTGTCTATCCTTGCCCATAACCATGGCAACAACAGAGGGTGGTACCTGCCTGGTGGTCGAACCTGCCCTCTGACCCTGAACGCTACGGTCATTTGTTTACGGTGTCAAATCTTTATAGGACCTGTGTATTGTAAGTTTGGAGGAAAATTCTGTCTCAGGTCTGAACGGTGAAAACACAACTTCAGTTTTATGCTCACAACATGTGAAGTGAAGTTTGACTAACATTTCAAAACAAGAATTTCCATAAAATAACAGTAAGTTTTGAATCCCCTTTATTAGCCTTAGTCAATAATCAACTGATTGATTACAGTTGGGTTGATCAGGAGGAACAAAGACTGCAGCTTCCCCTCAACATCTACTTTTATCTTCACTAACTTTTCATTTAAATCATGTGTTCACAGCACATTTAGGACCTGTGGACACCCTTCTGGTTTGGGTGTATTAATCCACCACGGGGCCCCTGGGGCAGGCTCTCAGAACAACAAGGGGCCCATGAATGTTGGACCTCTGCATAGTTGCCCAGTAAGTTTTATAGCCTTTATGGCTGAAAAATCAGACCCAAGTTGTAGGGAAATGGAATTTTCCTTCTTTTGATGAAGTTGAGCTATTCAGAAAGATTTGGATCCTGTGTGTGTGTGTAACGGTCAGGAAGGTGCTCTGACTCCAGTCACTATGGCCTGTGTTTACTGTGATGTTGAAACGCTGCCTGCAGGAGGAGCAGCACCACGCAGGGCTGTAGGTTGGTTATGCTGAGAACCAGGTGGTGGGATTTTTTATCATGACCGTCACATCTAACGCTCCCGCACAGGTCGTCCCTTCCTCACGGCTAAACTGTTTCCACCACACACACACAGACACACACACACAGACACACACACGCACGCTCACTCGTGCTCACACCAACCTGGTTTTTGGCCGCGGCGCTGCAGCGGTGCTGGGCCAGGTCCAGCATGGTTCGGTAGCTCTTAAAGCAGGACGGGCAGTTGAACCGGTTCTTATGAACCAACCCCACACGCACACACAGACACACACACACAAACACACATATAATTGGATTACTACACTTGTGAGGACAATCAACTCAAGTGCATCCATTCTGATATCTGAGCCCTGACCCTTTGCCTAAGCTGAGCCTAACCCTGGTCTAAGCCTGACTCTACAGCCCCCGCTCAGCACAGGAGGGAGGGGCCCAGTCACACTAGAGCTGGAGAGAGGACAGAGGGTCAACAGACACGGGCAACATTGTGTTACATGCACACATTTCATCAAAGCAAACAATCCAAAGTATAACTTGTCACACATGCGTATCAGCACACACACCCCACTGTTTCCCTGTGCTGGGGTCATTACTTCACACAAACATGGAGAAACTTAACTACTTTTTTAAGCTGTATTTAACTCGGACCTATTCAAGTTCTTTGTGAGGGACAAAACTTTTTCACCAGAGTCCGTAGTAAAGGTCTATTCCACTGATTTCACACAGTAACTTCAGTTTTCTGTTTGCGTGTGTGTGTATACATGCACTTAATGAAAATTGTAACACTTGTACACATGCAATTATCTAGTCAGGCAATCAAGCTAATAAACACATTTCATCATTTGAACAGAAGCTTTTATGTGAAGTGCCTTCCAAAGGAAGGGCCAATAAAGCCTCAGTGCAGAGAGAGAACTCGTAAAGTCATTAACTGCTACATTACAACATTTTCAGTGAGGCAAAGTGAGACAAGTTCAGGTAGAAGCTCTCCAAGTCCGTAGTTACAGCTAGTGTAGTTTGGCTTATTATATGTAAATGTGAATGATTGTATAGTGATTGTGTAGTGATGAGTAAACCTGTAAAACCAACCGTATGTGTGTACACACACACACACACACACACACGGTTTTACAGGTTTACTCATCACCACGAGATATATAATACACTCATTCACTGTGCTGTGCATTATACCATATTTACTTTTTTATGATGCAAATTAAATCTTCAGCACCTAGTTAGCCGGTGGTGAGAGATGTATGAGAAGCTATAAAAATCTTAACAGGACAGATGGGAGAGAAGTGGGTAGGTTGCTGCCTGGTGGTAGGGAGTTAAACTTTAGGAGTGAGCTTCGTAGATGCTGAATATATATATATCTATATATATCTATATAAAGCACATTTAATCATCATTTGATCACAAGAATTTAATGATTTTAGGGGGGGGCATTTTCCCCTTTTAATTTTAGGAGCACAAAGGTCATTGGATGATTTGATGCCTACAAATCAATAACTTGACTTTCTGATAAGAAAAATGAAGACATCTGAAGTGCTGTTATGAATGAATTATCATTAAGATGCATCTTTT
Organism: Selene dorsalis; assembly: GCA_900303245.1. NCBI lineage: Eukaryota > Metazoa > Chordata > Actinopteri > Carangiformes > Carangidae > Selene > Selene dorsalis. Next base: position 6,954 of record OMNW01002752.1, read on the forward strand.
ATCATCATTTACCATTTCAGGACGAGCTCAGTAAGTAGTAGGTAGTAGTAGAAAGTAGGCTGTGTGTGTTGTGTTGTGTGATAGGCCAGAGAGATAAAGAGCCAGTGAGCGAGGGAGAGAGCGGTGATACTGGGAACAGGAGCAGAGACGTGGTTAGAAACAGAAGTTAAGAAATCCCTGTGTTCTGTCAGTTATCATCTGCCTCAGCTCTGACACTGTGCTGTTTGTAGATGTCATCACACAAGTCCATTCACTGAATCTAAACTCTGACTCTCACTCTGATGACTGAGGAAGTGTTTAGTGATGTTTAGTGCTCATACCTCAGCACTAAACATCAGGACCAGCAGTGCAGATGCTGCAGGATCAGGCTAGTCTGATATTAAAGTTTAACATCCTGCAGCAGCACGAGCCCTCTGCCTCCTCCAGGCTGACACATAACCCCCTCTGACCTCCTCCAATACAGCAACGTGTCAGCACAGGAGATACATGGTGAGAAGCAGAGTCCCTGAGCACAGCACTGGAGAATGGCACTGAAGACACACATGGAATTTTCTACATATGTTGAGGGAAAGCTGAAATGTGGTTTAAGCAGCGCAATTCATTTGTAGTTGTAATAATTTTGGTGGAGTATCAACCTTCAACTGCAGCATCCTGACTCAACTGGCCTCTACACAACTCTGTAACTACTACTTGTTTGGTCTCACCCCCACTGAGGTTCCTAGTAAGCTGAGATGACACCAACAGGACAGGTGAGGGCGCAGACTCCTGATTGGTCACAGTGAACAAAACCTGATGTGTGTACACTGCTTTCTTTCACTGGTGCCTGTTATTGTTAAACACTGTTCTAAATCTTTGGTGTGACAACATGCAGCACCCTCTGAACCGAGGCAGTGCAGAGGTGCGTTTGCTCTTTGGCGTCTTACCCTGTTCCTCAGCGTGTCGTGTTAATGACATCACCATATGTTTACACATGCATGTTATTAGATTTCTAATGAATGACATGAAATATTCATTTATAAAAAGGGAAAGAGATACAACTTATTTCATTCAGCTCTACAGATTAATAACAGACTAGACCTAAGTTTTTCTGTTGTTTTTCCAAACATTTCCATCAACTTCTAAACTTGAAGAAATCAGATTTTAGTCATAGTATCAAAATACATGTTGTTTGGTCACCAGTCATTTACATCATATCTTTTATGTGCATGTGTAAACATGCCAGAAACTCAAACCTGACTTTGATCCAGTTTTAAAATACATTTTAGATGCACTTTTTACACCTTGGTTGTTTGCGACTGTACGTTGCAGTCTCATAAAGGACTTCAGTCATCAATGTCTGGATCTAAAGTTATCAGACAATTAAGTTAAAGACATGTTTGATGTTCTGTGTCCATGAAACACAGATTGTTTTTGGGGGGGATAAGAGATAAATCAGAGGTCTTTATGGCTTGTTTGGTTTATGAAACTTCAAACCTACTAATTCACTCACTGTTAATAGAGAATAGGATTCTCCATTCTTCTGTCGATGCCAACACGCAAAAAATACATCTGTACCTGCTTTTTTTTTCTTCTCGGTACCATGAGTACAACTTTGCCCTTAGTGGGCCAATACCTGATGGGACTGACGCAGACAGTATACGTGCGTGAGTCTGAACACGTGCCTGATCTCGGTGCGGCTACAGTCGAACTCGCGGTCCGTTTGTTATGTGAACGCGGCCGGACCTGAACTGCCTGGTGTACGCCACAAGTTTCAGCTCATGTAAACACTGCGTGCCACATGTCTTTCTCTGGTCAGTCGTCATGGAAACATGACGCTCTGATAGTAGTGCTGCGTTTGGACCATGGATTTATGGTTTGGACCAGCGTGAAATGTGTGTGAACACAAATGTACGATCTAAAAAATGAAACAATGTATCATCTTGGCATCTGTTAAACAGCCTGAAAGTGAATTAATGAGAACAGCTGTTCTGTTGTTTTACTACTTGAAGGACACAAGTAAGGACTACATGACTTTGTTTTTGTTGAGCCACATTTACCATTTTATCACTGTTCTTAACTTCATGTTGATGCCTGCACTTTAAATTCTGTGCAGTTTGAGAAGTTGTTAAAGTCCAGTGGAGCCTAAATACAAGGAAGTTTGATGTGAAACTGTTTTTAAACAAGTAGCCTATTGAATTCAGAAGCACATGGGTTTTGTTTTGTTCTTTTTCTTTTTTTTTTTTTAAATCATGGTATCGAATAAGTATGGAGAACTGTGGAAATTCACTGGTATTGGTATCGACTACTGAAATTCTGGTATCATGACAAGCCTAATAGAGAAATGTGAGACTACAGCTGTTTGCAAATAGAAACTATGTATGTAGAACTATGTAAATAGAAACTGAATAAAAGAAGAGAAGAGGTCACAAGTCAGACAGCGACTGGCGGGACAGCCGATCAGGCTGTGAGCAAAGATTTTGTTCACCTCTGAGAAGCTGTGGTTGCTGAGTTTGTTCACAGAATCAGTCACTGACAACACACCTTAACCAGACATCACATAACATTTACACAGTAAACGTGCAAAATCTTGCATGTTTTGCTGAGGAATCACTGGGGCTGATATCAACATTAGTGCAGCCAGAGGCCCGTCACCCACTCCTGTCTGAGCACCTTCTCACACACACACACACACACACGCACTCACCTGGTTGGATGCAGCGGCGGTGCAGCGGTGCTGGGCCAGCTCCAGCATGGTCCTGTAGCTCTTGCAGCAGGAGGGACAGTCGAAGCGGTTGGGCCCGTCGTCATGGATCCTCTGGTGGTTACGGAGATACCGGGCCAGACGGAAAGCCTTCCCACACAAGTCGCACATGTAGCGCTTCTGACCGTGGATTCGCATGTGGTTGCGCAGGGACATGTAGTTGGTGTAGGGCTTGCTGCAGAAGTCACACCTGGGTTGTGGAGAGAGAAACAGTGTGGAGAATGATTAGGTTAACACCGACTATCAGACTGGATCATCTACGTTTCTGATTTTAATAATAATAATAATTATTATAGGCGCCTTTAAAATACACATACAGTGAAACCAAAATGTGATATATTACGAGGGGTAAGCCAGTCTTAACAGGTGTGTTTTGAGATGTGAATTTGAAGGTGGGTAGAGATGTTCAAGTCTGGATGTCCCGTGGGAGTGTGTTCAGAGCCGGGGTGCAGAGCAGCTAAAAGATCTAAGCCGAGTGGACAGATGGGCAGGAGGGCCTGTGCACCTGAGTGTACAGGAGGGTGTGTGTGTTCCAAGGAGGTTCAGTGAGGTATGAAGGAGCAAGATTGTGGAGGGCTTTGAAAGTGAGGAGCAGGGTTTTAAAGTCAATGAGGAGACGCAGTGAGGCTGTTTGTGGACAGGAGTGATGTGTGGAAGAAGCTCTGAAGATGATGCAGGCAGCATCATCCAAATTGGAATACAACTCACAAAATCACCAAATCACACATAAATTAAGACGAAGGCAGAGTGTTATTAACCATAAAGAGAAAGCAGAGACAGGCTATGACAGAAAGAGAGAGAGAGAGAGAGAGAGCAAAAGACAGGGAGGGAGAGAGATGGGAAAGTTGGGGAGCAAGAGAGAGCAGCAGATGAGCAGCATCAGGGCCACAGGCCGGACATGAACCCAGGACACTGAGGTAAAGACGCAGTAAACACTTTCAGATCAATTCTATTATATGTTTTGTCCCTCACACAGCTGACGCCCTCATTACTTCAATTATTTCTTTCAACTTCAGGCTGTAACAGACTTCTAGTACAGTTGGTCAAAGTCTTGAGTGGAGTGTCAGAGCAGCTTGGTAGAAGTAGCATCAGACTGTCAGTCAGCTACAGTCATGATTACAGAGCTGACCCCACTGTTACAGTCCAGGCAGAGAGCATGATGGTCATAACAACACAACAAGACGCCTTTATGTATTCCATGTTGTCAACTGTTTTCTTGTCTGTCTACAACATCTACTCCATGTCTGCCCCTCCTGGGTGAGGGATCCCTCCTCTGTTGCTCACCCTGAGGTTTCTCCTTGTTTTTTTTCTTGGGAGTTTCTCCTCAGTCACTGTGAGCCTCTAAGGGCAGATGCTGTGATGTTATGATGCTGTGTAAAGTCCTTTGAGACAAACTGTTTGTAAAAATGGGCTATACAAATAAACCTGTCTTGCCTTGCCTTTATTTGTCACTCCAACTATGCAACAAATATTGGCACCATACTGGCACAAACATTCACAATATAAAAAATAAATAAATAAAAAAACTACTTCTGAGTCTGGAGAGGGGAGGACAACATCTGTCCTCTGTGATTGGACAGGACTCTAGTCAATCCAGAGTTTACTAAGAGGATGTGTTGAGGTGGGCCAGTGTAAAAAAAAATGGATCAGCTCTTCACCCTGCTCTGATTGGTCGTCTTGAAGTAAAATAGTTGACTGCAATGATCAGCTGCATGGATCTAAATGAACACTGGCATTACATGAACAAGAAGCTGAAGAAACAAGGGTGGTCCAGGACTGTATATACTGTCATCCTCTGTGCAGTGTGGACACCTGGAGGACAGAACGTTTTGGTCCCTACCTGAAGTCTCCAGTTTTGTGGGTGAGCTTGTGGTTGAGCAAGGAGCTGGCGTGCTTGTAGGCGCAGCTGCACAGGTCGCACACGTACGGCCTCTCGTCCGACTCCATGTCGTCCGACGCCGTCGTGGCCGGCACCGGTGCTCGGGACTCCAAGGAGAGACTGGAGCTGGAGAGTGACGCTGATGAGAGACTGGAGCTGGAGAGGGCTGCTGAGGAGAGACTGGAACTGGAGAGGGCTGCTGAGGACGTGGGGAGCTGATCGCACCAGCTGATGGTCGAACTCGGCTGCGAGAGGAGAGAGAACACGGGTGTTACAACAAGTACATACTGCGTAAACATACATAAACACACAAGTACGGAAGTGGTTGAAACGACCAAGTGTGCTGTCAGACTGTGTTACACTGATGTCAGGGACACAGCCTTCTATGTACTGTGCATGATTAAAGTCCAAGACAAAGATGCAATGTATTAGGATTAGCATAACCTTTTATTGCAGCCTCACACACTTGTTCTTCTTTATCTGGTCTGTCATTATCTGTGTATGAGCCACATGTCTTATAAATACACAGACTGCTGCTGTATGTGTTAGATCCATACATGGCAGACCCAGGGCATCTCCTCTGCTCCCGTCTCTGAGCACGGAGAACTTGTAGAAGGTGACACAAACAAAGCTGACCGGCCCAGCTCGTCAGTCACATCAGAAAATAACTAAACCAGGAATTAAGTGAAATGCTTAGCACAACAAAAAGCCCAGAAGCAGAACTCCGGCCTGTGTCCGCGTGAGTCAAGAGTGTAAAAACAAGCTCCTTCCTCCTCAGCACACATTAATAAAATGTTTTCAGACACAAGTCCTCAGTAACGCAGCACCTCATTTTACATACATTTCTGTAACGCTTCTTGGTGTAAGTCCGTCAACTACAGAATGAACTCTCAATGAACTCTGACCACAAGAACCTGAAGAAACATCGACTGCACATCAAGGGAAACTGCTGCGCAACACATTGATCAACCGTTTTGAGGCTTTTACTCAAATTAATATAACTGAATGTCTCAGTGTTTCTGACTTATAAAATATACCGAGAAGTTAAAACAATTCACTCAGCATCTGAACACACTGATTCTTTCTATTGACAAAAAATTGTTAGAACACTTTTGCAGAAGTTCCCACAAGTAAGTTGCTCTAGCAGATTGCTTAGCTTTTACCTACTTTCCAGTTCATCCTTAACCAGCACCATGGGGTTTAAGTCTCAGACTGCTGCTCTTCATTATATGAAGCCAACCAACCGTCTGGTTCTTTCATTCTAATGTTTTGGGTCATTATGTCGCTGTAGGATGATGTTCTGACCAACCAGTCATCCTGTGTTTACCTTTTTCTCACCATTCTGACAGCCAATCATAGCACTTCTAGCACAATACTGTCTACTAATGCATTAAGACACAGTACAGGCAGAGTGTCTGTACAACACCAACTTTTAGGATTTGTTTGCATTCATATTCATTCATTAATTTCAGTCAACTAGTTAAGCAAAGACTTACTCCTTCAAAAGGCTTTTAGTTCCCTTAACTTTTCAAAGATGTTGTGAGACTTTTGACCAGTAGTTTAAATGGCTTATGAACTCGCCTTGCTAACACAGGCAACTAAATAAAGAAGATACAAAACAGTGCAAGTGTTCCTTGATAACTAAAAACTGATGGACACATACATAGGAAAAGGCTGAGATGGCACGTCCAGCCTCCTGTAGCGGTAGACCTGTGCAGCCCAGAAGGGTTGGATGATATTCTGTGAGGGCTTTAGATATTAGTGTCCATCAGGAACTGCAGCCTGTCAGCAACTTGTAGCGTTTCTGCATCTGCAGCACTATTCATTTTATTACAACACAATCCACGGAGCTAACTCTTCAGCCTAGTGGGTTAGATATCACTTAACTTAAACAGTCATATCACTTGAAAATTACATGGTAAAAATAAAAGTTATACACGTGTATGGTACTGCACTCAGAAAACCTAACTGACAGGCTGGTTGTTTACAAAACACCCCTCTTAAGAAAGGATCTGCTGGCTTTCCCTCCAGGCCATTTCCCGCTATTATTCATTAAGAGGCTGTAAATGTCTCTCTGTGTGTCCAACTGGTTCAAACCACGATGAAAATCACTGATGTCATAAAAAAAATGCTACAGAAACATTGCGACTTTTGGAATTAGCTACATATCCTCGAAAACAGGAAAATGAACGCTGACTGACCAGCATGTCAAAGATGAGGGGGGGG
>OMNW01002752.1:13818-41835 GCA_900303245.1 Selene dorsalis
GGGGGGGGGTCACATAAAAGTAGTCTATGAGGTCGCTCACATTCAAATAGTGAAAAAATGTTAGCGCGTATAAATGAATGTGTGGGTGCCTGTGTGCGCTGTGCAGATAATCTGTCCGCAGAAAGCCACCATGAATGAACCGCACAGTCTGGCATCACAAAGAGGTCTTTCAAAGTCCTCCGCGGGGCGTCTTCCGCCACCGTTTCCTGTGGGACAGCCCGGTCGTGTTTACTTTGCGCTGTTCGCTAACAATATTGCAGGCCGCGTGCATGCACTTTTGCTTTTACTGCTTAAATAAATCCTCTGTGATCCACCATGTTGGCTCTGACCCCCTCGGAGAACTATTTTACACACGGCTGTGTCCACAAGAAAACCGCTGCTTTCCACTCTGCCTTGTTTTGCACGGGCTCCGGTGTTAGCTAACCGTACTCGGTTTAGCCGAGCCAACCAGTGTTGTCTGACGTTAGCATTAGCACGCTAATGTTTGGCTAAATTAATAAACATTTTCCTAAACCTCTGACGTATTTTTAGCATCCCACAAGGACAGACTCACAGCGATAATTACACCAGCCCATTAATAGGGTGTAATAAATATAATGTGCACGAGCTCATAATTACTAACCTCTTAGCTCGGCAGCTAAGAGTCAAACTAGGCCATGAGCCGCTCAGCATGACGGTGGCTGTGTTTGCAGGAAGCGAACGACGCTGTTATGTGACACAACTGGTCGCTTATTATCACCCGGTCTTACTTAACTCAACCAGCAAACGTGTGTAAAACAAGTAATTGACTTAGCGCTGGGTTAATAAGATGCTGCTCCATTAGCCGTCTGAATCAGCTAATTGTCAGCTCGCTAGCTAACGGTGGTGGCAGCTGGCTTTCTTACTCCGGAGTCGTTGGGATCCTTTTTCCAGAACAATTGAGAGCAGTGACCGAAGGACTCTGTCGATGTCACATAATTTACTCCGTTCCTATCTTGAAAGTCTCCGTGTGTGCTGCCGGTGTTTGTTCTGGCGTACATCGTCGGTTTTCGGATTCTTCGACTTTTTCTGGCTGAAAAGAAATAGGGCCGCTTTGTCGGGATCTTCTTCCGAAAAGAAAAATATTTCTTCTGTGAAATGAGCATTTTGGTGGCGGACATATCAGAGCACGTCTGTCATTACCGCCGCCTGCTGGAGCGGAGTGTAACAACACTGTATTTTTTTCCCTCGTTTTAGAAGCCCAAATTTAATACTATATAATAATAGCGAAGCGGCTTCTTTTTTTTTTTTTCAATGTCACTTGAACAAATGCAACAGTAGCAGTTTTCAAACCAGTGGCATCTCCACTGGATTTCATATGGTTTGTTCTCATCAGATATGAAGCCCTACTGTACATGCAATTTATCCAATATATGAGAGAACTAAAATTAACATTACTTTTATCAGCTACACCAGCAGACAGCTACTTGCTTATTTTTGCATAAATGATGAGCAATTTGACTTTTAATACATTTTGCTAATAGTATGTGCATCTCATATCATGGTGATACATTTCACTGTGATAAACCTGCATCACCTGATCTGTTCTCTCTACTGGACTATAACACTGGTTTCCAGGTTTATACTTTGAAATGTAGTTATGCACAGTTTGTCATTTTCATACACAATGACAAAACCATGATGTTTGTCTCCCTCTGGTGCTGCTCCTCTGTCAAACCAGCAGCAGAAACCACACACACCAGCTGAGCATCTGCTGAGCAATGTTATTATTCTTTCCATGAGATGGTGTTGTGGCTGTTCGAGGACACAGCTGTGGTGCTTATGAGGGATGAGCTGAAAAACAGAGCTGAAAACAGCTCTAGCGTGGAGATCCAGTAGCCTGGAAGAAGAGTGAAGACATGGTGGACAGTGAGGAGAAACATCCTGAGAGTGAAGCAGGCGGAGGAGCAACAAGGTTTAATATGGTGCTAATAAGAAACAGTGATAAATCCAGGTACAGATGATGCCGTGTAAGCAGGTTTAATAAAATAAATATGAGATCAAAAGTTAGGTTTCTTAACATGATATCCCCCCTGCTGGTCGATCCAGGTATTTGACCAACCTGTGGGCTCTGCTGTGGCTGAGGTTGGTTGGAGTTGTCAGCAGGAATTTCATAATCCACACAACGGCTGTCAAGATGTTCAACTCAAAACAAAAAAAAAAAAAATCAGCCTCATGGTGGCACCAGAGGAACACTCAGGTGATAATAGCATTTAGAGACTAGATCTGTTAAGGTAGTGAAGCAAACATTATTAGTTACATCTGTGTTCTTCTTCTGTGACTAATTAAAACATTGGCTCTGAGAACATGAGCTGTGTTTGTTTTCAGTGCAAAAAAATCTCTTTTTGGAGTAGTTCTTCTAACAGATACTGGAGACTTGATTGTTAATCTCTTGTGACATTGCACCACTGAAGTCAACAAATATGAATATATTTTTCACAGAAGAGACTTTGACAGGCCACACTGTTGAGCTTCTGTTAAGGTAAGTATTAAGTGTCTAAGATGTAACCTACATGATTTCACATATGTCTAATGTGGCAGTTCCACTTGAGGCAAAGCTCTGTTTATTAGGTATCAATCCTGATTACTTTGCACTGGGCCACAAAACTGCACCCATGATTGATCTCTGTGATTGCTTGAGTTGGAAAAGTATGGACGGCCCTGTGAGGTTATGGGAAATGGTGTCGCTGGAGAAATTAACTTATGTCGCCAAGGGGAAACTAAATAATTTCAGAGAAATAAGGGACACTTTATGCAGTTCCTGGAATGTGATTAGACTGAAATTTAAAGTACATTTGATTGACAACACTTGTGGAAACTGACATGCTTCTTATCAATCAAGTATTCATTTTATTATTTATATCATTTTCATTTTTGCCTTGTGATGTTTTTCTTTCTTTCTTTCTTTCTTTCTTTCTTTCTTTCTTTCTTTCTTTCTTTCTTTCTTTCTTTCTTTCTTTCCCTGAATGTGTATACTGCTTAGGGTTGGGGGGAGAGGGTGTTCACAATGTTATTGTCCCTGTGACTGTACATTTTCTGTCAAAAACAATAAATACATTGTTAAAAAGTTAAAAAAAGTATTAAGGGTCTATCAGATATGATCTGTTTGATGCTTTTTACTTGCATTTTTATGCTTCTTTTGTTTCTGTTAAGCACATTTAATGAGCTCTGTGTATAACATGTGTCATAAATGAGCTGTGTAACTGGCTGTGATAAAAGCAGCAGACAACCGGCCTGTAATTTCTAAATCATTTCATTCAAACTGAGGACAGAACAAACAGCCAGCGTCATCATGCCAAAGCCAATGAGTTTTATTTACACATCTAGTTTGTACAACATTGTCACCTATAGTTGCATGTGCCCAAATCCAAGTGAACAGCAAGTTGTGACAGACTTTTACTTTTTCATCATTTTTAATGTTATTATTCCAGGTAAATATGACACTTTAAGTGCACTATATATTGTGATTATTATAATCTACAGCACATAGTTTGTCGTTTTGTGTCAAATCTCTCAGAGAGACTTTTAAGAAGCCAAATGACTTGCACGTAAACAGTAACTACAACTGTACTTCTGTACAACATTTACAATGTATGACATAACAAAGACTGTCAAAATTAAAGTGTCCATATAAAAAATAAAAACTCACTTACAGTGGCAAATAATCCATAATCATACCTCGTACACTAAAATCTGTGAAATGAAACAAGCAAATAAAAATAGAAAAATCACTTGGTGTACAGTTTGTGAATAGAACAAAACTAGTTTCTTTTTTTTTTTTGGATGAGAAAACACTTGATATAGAAGCTCAGTCCTCACTGTGACGCATGTGGTGTAAGTTTTAGGTGTGTTTGGTTTAGCTAAGTCACACCAAGGGTGGAAAAATATTCAAGTTTAAATATTTAGGTTAACTCAGTGTAGGTGACACTAATATACAACACTGGTGGTGTAACACTGTTCACTCAGGTTCACGATGACACCAGAAAATGAACTGAGTTCTCTGTCTAAAGGGAGTGGATTACTTAGAATAAGTAGGTGCTTTTTTCTTTTCCTCTAAAGAACAAAGTTAAATACATATTTCTATTTCTCTAAAACTAGTGTGAAGTTAACACAACTGTAAAGTCTGATTTCAGTGCTAAGAAACAGTGAATTATCAGCTTGAAGCTCAGTATCAGCTTAAAGACACCTTGTGGAGATTTTGAACACATTAAGTTATATTTACATTCAGTGTTTCTCACCAACACACTGTGTAACTGAGGTCTAAACAACACACCGAATGCGTTTCCTTGCCCATAAAACACTTGAAACTCTGACTTTTAATACACAAAGTCCTGTATTGTTTATATTCACGTGGGCTCCCCCCTTACTGTCTTTGTTCCCTGTTTCTGTTGGTGCAGTACTGACAAATGTGAGGCGCTCACTTACTTAGACTGGCCCTGAGAGCTTAACACACTGCTGCACAGGCAAATGTAGAAAACACATCCAGAAAGTTTGTGTTAATCCTACAATACACAAGCTGCAAATACTCACAACACAACACAAATGTTGGAGTGGACACAACGCAACACCCTGCTAGATGTGTATCATGTAGGTGTAGCTTCAAACACAGTCTGACCCATGGCCCTGTGCTCTTCTGTGTCTCTCGTACTGCCCCTGTCATGATAAAGGCAGAAATGCCTTCAAAATAAAGTTTCACTATTAATACTAGGGATGCACAGATGTGATATTAAGATCAGATACCTGCCCAGATATTGACTAAATAGTGCGATCGGGTATCAGATAATGGGGCTGATCTATGATGCAGATCTGTTCTCTTCAGTTCTATGTTTGTGATGCACACTACATCACATGTCAGCATACAGTTATTTAATTCAACAGTGGTATTAGTTTGGTATCAGATGATACACTAGGTATCAGTATCAGCGTTGGGACTGAAAAAGCCGGATCATCCCTCCTTAATACATCCATGGACTTGTTCTTCAACGAGTTAAGCTTCAAAGGCCACAAAGTATAAAACAACTTAAGTGTCCCAGCTGGTCCCACCCCTGTTTAATGTCCCCTGGACACACTTCCATTGTGGTGTGGGGTGTGTGTTGTGTGTATTTGCAGCATCAACACTGAGCTCTCAGGGCCACCGTACTCACTCATAAGAACATGGCTCCACCTCTCAGGTGAAGTGTGAATGGCCAGAAAACAATGAAAGGACTCGTTTCTTCTGAAGACACTCACTGAACAGAGCAGAGCTCCTGCAGCTACTGTCTCCATCTCTCCAGCTTCAGCTACATTTGTGTGAGAAGTGTCAGTGACGACAATGAGCGTGATTCGCTGTCATGTCTCAGTGCATGAAAACAGTAAAAAGTTAAGATATGGCACATGACGCTGGCCTATGGCACCTTTACATACTTCATCATCTACACTGATCCAAGCCTGCACTGAATCGTGTCTCGCACACTTAGTAACACTTTGAATACTACTACAAATTAACTTAATGTAGTAAACAGCTTATATTGATCATGTAGACATTCACTGGTATTGAGACATCCAAATTAAAGGGTTAGAAACACAATCAGCTGATCACAGCCGAAAACATAGTACCCATGTATGATGTATCTATTCACTACATTAGATACACGCAAATACTTTAATTATGACCAAATCTGAACGATAACTGCTTATCCTAAAAAAACAACATATCATTTTGTTCACATGTAAAATCAAGTCCCTACAAACTGGTTTTCACTCCACCATGGATGAAAGAATCTAATGGCTGCCTGGAAGATGGCAACTAGACATTCAAGATGAGCTCGTAGACAGCTTGTGTGACAGCAAATGGTTCGTAGTAAACATGCATGACACTGCTATGGTCCTATGCACCTCTCCTTGTTTCATGTTCTTTTATCAAGTGTCAGTTCCAGTCTTGATCCCCGGTAACTGAAAGTAATAATCAATAATCATACAGCTCTGCACTGAACAGTTACTGCTCTATGTTGAGATACTTTTTGTTCCAAAATATTTTCTGGTCCCCAAAATCCAGTAGCTTTAAATATAAAAGACTGATGGCACATCATGAATGGTGTTAATGGGCAAAAAGAACAACTGCTGTGAGGATGTAGATCAGTGGTTTCCAACCAGTGGTTTGTGTACCTCTGAGAGCAGCTTACAAAGGATGGCCTTTACCATTCATTTCTAAAATAATACAAGAATCTTCCAGATCATTTCATGAACACATCTCTAAAATGGCACGAGAGACACATATGGTCAACTTTTTAACTACTTTGTGATGAGGTCGTGTGTTTCAAGCTGCTCTGGATTCAGGTCAGTGGAAGCTGCTAAGTGAAGGGAAATAGAGGCAGAGCCTTAACACCAGCGGTTGAGCGATACATATATTTTGTATCCCTCAGTGTGCAGCAGCACTAAACACTCAGGAAGTGATGGTCAAACAGAGGAATTTTTCAACTGAAAACTTTTGAAATCCGAATTCAATTTCAATTTACACCGAAGAGAACGCCTCACTACAGCTGAAGAACTGCTTCTCCCTGCAGCCACAGCTCGGGCCAAAGAATGTATGACTGAAAACAAATAAGAAACACTTGATAAAGCTCCATCATCAAACAACTGTTTCCTACCAGATCAACATGTCCATTTTGATTGTTATACTTCAGGTTCTAGTCAGCTGTTTTAAAGGCAATACCCTGCACTCACATCTGTACAGATGGTGCAGCAGCAGTGACTGGACACAGAGCAGCTGGGCTCCTGAGAGAAAATGGAAAATTTTGACATGAGATTGATTCACTGTATTATTCACCATGAGGCAAGAGAATGAGTTCTCCTATGGATGATGCAGTCAAGGTGATTCATTAAATTCAGTCCATGCCAACGACTGTTTCAACATCTCTGTCAAGTCTGTGTGATCTCTGCAGTCAGCTGTTTTCTTCAAAGAGCTCTCACATCACTCTCACATCATGCAGCAGTGTTTGAGGACACTGAGTGGGATGCACGTCGAGTATATCTTACTGATGTGTTCAAACAGAAAGCCCTCAACCTAACAGGACTCTCCACTACCATGTTTAACAAAGTGAATGGATCCATAAGAAATGCCAAACAAGAAATGTGAGGATGGAGATTTGAGTTGTTCCACTGCTGATGGAAAATGTCCTGTGGTGAAAATGGTGGAAGCACATCTATCCAAGCTCAGCAGCTCTCCTCTCAGGAGAAGCAAAACAAGCCAATGTTTGGGGAAGCCTGGGAGATAGCATCTAGCCGTTGTCTTCTTGTCTACGTGAGGCATTCAAGTGCACATCTACATATATACTGATCAACTATAAGATTAAAACAAGGGACTGGGTTCAGGGTTGTTAATTTGTGCAATTCTTTCAAGCCATTAAGTCTTGGAAAATAAATGAAAGTAGAAATTAAGCTTCAAATGACTAATGACTCAGAATGAACTCTTAAAAACAACATTGGATATAAACCCATCAGTCAGAGCAGTGTAACTAGTTATCTGTTTGAATGTTACAGCTTACTAGCCTGGCTCTGCCCGCCTACGTACTTCTGTCAATGTTCATTTCCCTTCAGTACTCTGCCTGCGATTGAAACGCTTTCTCTGCTTTTCTCCTGCACAGAATCAACCAGCTAATCAGTGAACAGGGGGAGTGACTGAGAACAATGACGCTGAGGTTATGCGCCAAATTGGGAAGTTGAATTTCATACATAATGGCACACACTCACTTTGCTCTGCTCCTTGCAACGGGGGATGGTCGTTGCTTACATCATGCAGCAGCTTCATGGCCCTCCGGCCGGGTCTGGTACACATGACGTATGTCACGACCAAACGTTAGCCACTGGGTAAAGGTAGATCCAATAGTTTTAAACCTCAGTGGAGAATCCACCTACCAGGAAGTAAACATTTCTCTATTGAAGGGGAGTGATTCAAATCATTTGACTTAAATAACCTGTTGTGTTAGAAAACAGCTCAAAGGGTTTAGAAGACAAAAAGGTTGGAAACCACTGATAGAATAGAATCAACAGTGGATTTGTGCGTGTGTGTGGAGCGTTTAGCTTTTGATCTCCAGAATAGACGGGTTGTGGTCGAGAATGGCCAGAATGATTTTGTCCATGTACTGCCTCAGACGCAGGTTGATCTCCTCCTGCTCCTTCAGAGCGTCCACCAGCTGACAGACAGAGAGAAATTCATCAGACACACACGGGCACATCTGCATCTCATACAGCCACCGGCCGGACACTGACCTCGTCTCTGGAGGCGTTGTCGATCTCGGCTGCCAGGCACTGGGCTTTGGTGTGGCAGGCGAACAGGTTCTTGGCCTCGTACAGACTCAGACTGAGAATCTGAGCGTTCAGGTCGTCGTTCTGATCCCTCAGCTTGTGGTTCTCCTGTGGGAACAAACAGAGAACGTTTCCTCTGAGTCATGGTGGTGCTAACACACAATGTGCAGTGGTTGTAAACAGTAAGATTTGAAAAAGAGGAAATATGTGAGATATAAACATATTATGGCTTTATCACCTTCTCACAAAACAAAGTAAAGTTGTATAATATAAAATTTCACCCTCTCACATTGCCCAGATTATTAATACTGACATACAGTGATGATCTGGGTCAGTGAATGCACGGCTGTGTAACTATATCACATCTCACCCTTTTTCCACTTTTGTCTGTGAAACAAGAAACTGTATTAACTTGAAACCTGCAAAACACGAATAAATGTGTATTGATGGCCTCAAAAGAACCATTCTTCATATTAAAATCTGAATACATCTCATCAATCAAGTCAATTTGTTTTGTGGGATTTCTTTGCTCGTCACAATTTATCAGAGTTGACCCTGCACACCTATTAGTATCAGAAATGCCCCTGACATTGCTGAGAATACAGTATTAGGTATCTGTGAGTACACCAGTCTATGTACTGATGTGATCATCATGTAATTTATCAATAAACTTGAAGTGGATTCCTCTTCGCTGCACTAAAACTGTGGCCTTCGTAGGAAATTACACTGTACAGCTGGAGAAAACTACCAGAATAGAATTGATTTCCCAACCTCAATATGTCCTGAACATTTTACAATGCAAAGGTAAACTTACACTAAACCCTAATGGCTACCTCAATCACATCAAACGTACAGTATCTTTATGTAATGTCTTGTATTGCCAGTTAAGATCTAGTCAAGTTCTGGTCTGACATACACTGATATCACTGGTGATGTGTGTACGAACCTGTTTCAGTCTCTTGACCTCATGCTCCATTTCAATCTCCCTGGTCTTGGCATTGTACTCAGACAGCCCCTTGCCTTTCCCCGGATGCTCCATCTCCAGCTTAAACAGCTGCAGATACTCCAGCTCGCGGCGCAGGTCATCAATCAGCTGCAGGGAGGAGATCAGCATCACACTCCTAAACATGGTCTGTGTACTTTATCAGGTGTGTGGAGTCATGCGTTACCTACCTCCTGCATGGCCTCTTTCTCCTTCTGAAAGTCGTGGCGGTTCTGCCAGAGCTTGTCCATGATCTTCCTGTAGAGGTCCATCTCGTCTTTCAGCCTCAGACTGGTGTCCTCCAGCTTGTCCGTCATCTTCTGCTTGTCCTGCAAAGGGAACATTGACAAGTTATCAAGTCCTTCCTCACCTCACATACAAATATCTTTGGACAGCCAGCCTCTCATCTCAGTCTCATCAATCTATTTTTATTTCTATGTTTTTTATTGGGCATTTTATGCCTTTGTTTGGTCAGGATGGTGAAGACAGGGAAGCAGGGAGAGACACTGGGGGAGTGACATGCAGTAGAGGTCATCTGGAGTTGAGCCAGCGATCAACTGCTTTGGGGCAGACTCTGTCATGTTCTAACCACTCAAGCACCCAGCACCCAAATTAAGCATTTATGAGTTCATGAATTAATAATAGAATTTGAAAAACAATTTGGAAATGCATTTTAAAAATTGGATTACTACATTCCCTCTTTAATTTGCATTTCCTTTTTCAAGTTGCTTTTCCTTTTCCTATTACTGAGCTGTTTTGCTGAGTCATTGAGCTTCTTTGTTGTTTGCTCTGAAACGTGTGATTACTTTTCCTGTGACACCTCGGTCCTCCACACACTCACCTGGTCCAGTTTTTCAGTCTGAGATTTGAGTCTGCACACGTTTGTCTTCATCTCTCCATTTTCCTCTTCTAACTGCTGTAACCTGCGCACACACACACACGCACAGTCACACACACACACAGATGAACATGTGCTAAACACTGTAAGTCCTCAGTCTACTGGTTTGCTGATGCAGGGTCTGCATGGGAATGAAGGCTGTCTGCTCTCATCAAAACACCACAAAAGACACTGACAGCCTCAGCAGTAGACCATTCAGCTAACCACAATCAGCCACCACCATAAGAGAAGAAAGAATCTGTTGTGTGGCCCTCTCAAAGTTACAATTATGAGGAATGTTGCTACTTGTTTGTTGGTATCTGTGGAATAAATGACGTGTGATTAGAGCTGAATGATACAACCTATAAATAATATTGCCATGTCTTTAAGCTGTAGACCAATAGAGAATATACATCTTCATATTTCAATATCTCCTAAAAAGCATTACATAAACCCAATGTTTATTTGTCAGCATCATTTGTGTTTACTGTTCATCATCATGAATGGTTGTTATTGGATTCATCTGCAGAATTGGGAAATTAAATTTGATCCTGAAGGAAAACAAAAAGTCAATTTAATAAGAGTCCCAGAGAAATCATTTTCTGAACCATTTCATTTGCCTCCATCTGTAATGTGTAATGTATTGTTTCTGAATGCATCTACAACCATAGGACAGAGGGAAAGAAGGGAAACAGCAAAGCTGCTTTAAAACAATGACATTACACTTCCATACTGAGTATATTTATTCCATCGCACACACTGTCCTGTGGTCAAACATTTCCCAAGACCTTTAGGACAGGGGTCACCAACTATATTTGTCAAAAGGCCAGATTTTCTCTTGACAGACACCTTGTGGGCTGGACATTCAAATAAAATGAACTGAAATTAACATTTTGGCTTATGATTTTAGTTTTTGATATTTATTGTTTTGTTTTAATTTTCTTACAAAACTGAAGGCATTTTTAGCCTTTGTCAGTCAGGCTGCAATCACCTATACCACCCCCACCAGGAGTGATATACTGTAGATATTTTGACGCTGTGGCAGCAATGGACATTTTAACTGTCTCTCTAAACAGGTATTGATGTGTTCATAAGCAGAGGCAGTAGCAGCACCTGTCAGTGTTTGGGTGATGGTGTATTAGTGTTGAGGTTACCTGTTACAGAGCAGGTCCATCTCTGTGTTTCTGTCTCTTTCCATCTTGGTGTAAACCTCTCGGTGCCTCTTCATCTCCTCCTCCAGACTCTGATCCGCCCTCGTCTCTGCATCCTTTACCTGCTCCTCCAGTTCATGGACCCTAGGATGCACACAGGAAAAACACATTATACACTGTAAACACGTGCTATGTTTGTTATATTAATGATCTTTAACCTGATGTGAATTTGTCATACGGAGTCAAAGTCACACATCCATAGCTGTTACCTGTGTGGAAAATGTGTGAATGTAGTTTTGG
Organism: Selene dorsalis; assembly: GCA_900303245.1. Lineage (NCBI taxonomy): Eukaryota > Metazoa > Chordata > Actinopteri > Carangiformes > Carangidae > Selene > Selene dorsalis. The sequence goes on from OMNW01002752.1 coordinate 25,430, forward strand.
TCATTTTACAGACTAAATCTAATATTTCACATCTGAAAATGTGAATTGTCCTGTGTTATTCCTGCAACAGTAAAACTGACTAAAATAGAAGAATAGAGGACTCAGTGTGTGTGTGTGTTTTCCTACCTGTGCACCAGCTGTGTGTTTTCCTGTTTGAGTTTAGACTTGAGGTCGCCGTTGGCCAAACTGTCACTTTCCAGCTCCGTCACCTTCTTCTCCAGATAACTGACCTGAGGGAGACAACCAGACTTCTATATCATCCTACAAGATGCAGGTGACTCAGAGAGGAAAAGAACAGCTTCTGTTACACACACACACACACGGAGCTGGAAGTTCAACTAGCTTCCAGTTGTTGAGGACAGGATCATCAGTTCATGTCAGTTTATGGGCTGTTATAGGGCTGAAAATACAGACATTCTGTTACAGCTCAAACATTTTAAAGATGGAAATGAATGATCAAGAACAAAGAAGCCGTAACAAGACTGATGTGTAGAAAAGCCCCAACATACTAAGAGGGCACACCTTACTGAACATCAGCTGAATAATAGTGTGCACAAGCCATATCACAGACCAGGAGCATGGCTTCATAACCACATCTCCAGTACAATGTACTGACAGAATACACTGTTGACCTAAATATGACTGAAGCAACATCACAACAATGACTCCACAGTCTGTTTAAAGCAGCTTTTTAGTCTGAGAGCTACTTTGTCAAAGTAAATGGGGCCGAGACCCCCGCATGTCTGATCTGACAGGTTACATTTATCCATGGAAGTGGACGAACAGGACAGTTTAACAGGTTAAATATGAATTAAAAATTCACATCATGATCCAAAAACATGTGAAACTCCCATTAGATATTATTTAATTGTTTTTGTAAAAAAAAAAAGCTGATGATTCAGTCAAACCTAAAAACACAGACATGACAACACCAACACAAATACCAGCCATGAATCTGCTTCCCCATCAGAGGAAACAGAGGCTCCTCAGCTGAGAGTGATGGGTTCATCAAAAGGACAGGACAAACAAACATGAAATGAGAATAGGTGATTCAGTTCACCTTATTTTCCAAAATGTGAACAAACATGGGCTGATGAAATACATCAAGGCTGACGTTTAAGTCCAGCACTTAATTAACTGTATCTATGGCAACATATTTCCTGTTTGAAAAGTCTGGGGGCCTGTCTGTATGTTGGATTTAGTTTATTTGATTTACAGAGTGAAATTGTGTTACGTTAAGTTTGTACTATGCATACATGGTTGTGCTTCTTAAAAACAACTGGTAGCTCATAAGCAACATTAAAGGCCCCTGGTTTAAAGGCAGAATCAACATCCTTGTAATTTGACATTGATCTTGTCATTTAACCGTTAAGATTTTTCATGTGTAACAGTTTTTGTTTGTTTTGGAAGAGACTGTATGTGTGGGTTGTTTTGTGTGTGTGTGTGTACTTTCTCTGTGATGTCCAGGTCACAGGAGTCAATGCTGTCTGTGAACAGATCCTCGGTGCTGCTGCCTTGACTGGACCCAAACACGCTGTGGTTGGCCTGGAACAGCTGACTGCAGGGAGGAGAGGACATACAGGATGTGTCAGCTTGACCAGGCGCACCTCTATTACACAACTCTGTTTAGCACACGGCTAAACGCTGAGCGCATCACTGCTGTCTGTCACAAATGATTAGCATCCTATCCAAATACAGAGTTCAGTGAATGCAGTCATTTGATTTCTAGTGTCAGTAGTGAGGGTCACTCACCGTCCAAATGCTGTGCTGGAAATCTTTCTGTTCGGGCTGAAACAAGAGAGAAACTGAGTCACACACAGTGTGTATGTTGAACAATCCACTCGTTCACTTCTGCTGTGATTACTAACACTGTGACTGGAGTGTTGGCAGCTTCTGGCTCTGGGTCCATTATTACATTATTAGCATCCAAAACACCTCTGATCTGCTGTGTTCTCCTTATAACCAAAAATAATTTTCTTTGTTCCTGCAACCAGTCACCTCACCACATTGGGATGTGATTGCTATAGCAACAGCTCAGGCTGATATGGGTGCAGAATGAGTAAGTGTGGGATTTGGATGCACTCTACCTGTTGGCTTTGAGGTTTCTAAGTCGAGCCTCCAGGTCATTAAGTAGATTGACTTTCTTGCAGCACTGAGAGCAGTAGATGTCCAGGAGCTCACTGTTATACAGCTGACGCATCTTCTGAGGTGTCTGCCCAGCACTGCAAATACAAAGGATAACACAATATTTAAAAAACTACAACATAGAACTGTGCTGAAATATGAATAGAGAGAGGTAATGCAGTGAGAAAAGTCCTTAGGTTTTTGTTTTCAGGATTGATGGGATCATAACAGCTGCAACAGCTGATGGTGACCCATGACTACTCACTTGTCATTAGTATCACATGCAGCACTGTGTAGCGTGATTGTTTATTTTCCGATGGCGAACTTTAAGGGTTGAACCAACAGACTCAAACCATTCTTATAATAAATCCTCAGTACATACACAATGAACTACATCTCCATCAGCTCTTCCTTGTGTGTAGCTCAGTGACTGACCCAAGTCGCAATGATTGGTTATAAGTAGCATCATGTGACCAGTGCTGTCAAGGCTAAAAAAGCTGCGCTGTCACATTTTGTATAAAATCTGAATAATTTATAGATTGTTATTGACAGTATTTGTTCAGTTTCAAAAAAGAAAACACGTGAGTCTGGTTCTGGAACAACACACACACACACACACACACACACACACTCACCAGCACTTTAAAACTTAAGCAATTTTAGTCTGCATTATGTTTGTGTCAGTTCTGTGTATGTAAATATGAACTGAAAAGCTGTCAAGAATAAGTAGAAAGGAAACAAGTGTCTTCTACTAAAAGGGTCTGCTGGGAAAAAGAGTGTGTTTCAATCCTGACCACCAACCTAGAGGGAAGTGAGGACCCCAGGTCTGAGAAGCCATTTGTCCGGTTGTCATCTTCAGGGCAAGGGCTGCTGGGAATGAACTCCACATCCTCCCCCTCACCATAGTCCTCGAACTGCTCCTCCCTGGAGATGATGATGTCACATGAACTCAAACTCCATGCTCAACAGTGATGACCACATCCTCACAGCTGAGGAGGAACCAACGATCATCAACATGTGTGACTGACCTGTCTTTCCGTGTGGAGTCAGAGCTGTTGGTGTTTTCAGCGCTGCTGTCCATATCACACTCCCCATCAGCAGCGCAACCCTCTCTGTACACATTGCATTCTGGGTAGGACCGGGTACACATGATAATTGGGGTGCTCAGCCTGGCCTCACCGTTCTACATGAGGAAATGTAATAGTAGTATGTTAACAAATGCAAATAGCAAAGGGACAGACATTTCATTTTTTCTGAACTGCAACATGACCTGCTGAGTAAGTGAGTGTGAGCGGTGGGTGAACTTATGAAGTCATGTTAATGTACTGTCGCTTGTTTATGCTGTATCATTCAAAAGCAGAAATGATTTGTTCATATAAAAAGAAGTTGGATTGACAGACTGAGTTTCCAGATCAACAGTGCTCAGTTGGACACCTGACTCATGTTATGATGTCTCATCCTCCACATGGACCACTACCACCACTTAGCATCTGTTGCTCATCAGCTTATGAAGCTCAGTGTCAGATCGACCAGCTCATGTGCCTCCTGCACTCTGAATAAGACAGTTTCTCTGCCTGTTCCACCATGTTTCTCTTGTTGCCAAGCAACTGTTAAGTTGGACTAACTCTAGCAGGCACGAGCCATCATGCACTGCAACAAACACATCAAGTCAAACATTTTTAAACGAAATGACATACTGTCAATAATGTGAAGACCATTTTGTTCCCATAAACCCTTGGGGTGGTTTTGTGACACCTAGCAGAACTGAAGTTTAGAACAGCTTCGGCTGAACCTGGCCTGAAGCCTGCTGCGACAACACAAGCACAGGTTCAGCTCAACTGCAGCTAAACTTCAGCTGAACTGGACCTGTGATGAAGTTACTTTAGATTCTGCAGAGTCAGCAGTTTAGCAGCTGCATAACTAACTGCTGTGGAGAGCGTTTAAAAGAACGACTGCAACAATATTCTGTTTGATCATTTATTATCAGTACAGAAGTTCTCTTGCTTGCTCTTTTGTTGCTAAGCAACTGTTCAACAAGGCTGATCTCTAACGGAGCTGTGCATTGCAACAAACGCAGAGGCTGTGTCCGAAATCACCCACTACTCACTATATAGTGGACTATATCGTGACTACGCCATTTTGTAGTGGCGTCCGAATGTTAAGTGAGAGTTAATATTCCCTGTATAGCGGACTCATTGTATCCCACAGGTCACCACAAAATGTAGTGAACAACTGATGGTCACTAACCAGGCAATATATCCCATAATGCGTTGCGGTCATGGACCGTTGTCAGGGTCGCGGTCAGCGTTGACCTGGAACATTTTAATTATGTGACACAGTAACATAATTAACAGCTCGGCAGAGTAGTGTCCGAAAGTGTTTTTTCATTTTACCAGTGAGCTCACTTTATAGTCTTCTATATGGAATCCACTATGTAGTGTAGTGAATGAGGGAGTGATTTCAGACACAGCCTGGTGTAGCCTATGACATATTCTTATCTTGAAGTTTTCATCATTCATTCTACTGTGGAAGCTGGAGAACAATCAGAGTCAATCAGAGAAGTATAGAAGGTTATTTGTGGCAGGAAAAATAGAAACGTAAAGGTAATGTTATTTTTAGGAATAACAAAAAATAGTGACTGAGGACAGCGACTTTATTTAAGTGGATATCATCTGTACCACCTCATGATCATTACAGACTAACAACATTTTTTAAGCTTTGATTTGAAACTTTGATTCACTTCAAACAGTTCATGTGCCAAACTTAATAAAACCATCACTGCATTTTAAACAAATGTACCTATAGTGAATTTTGGATATCTTTTATTTCCTTATAATGAAGCAATCTTTGTCTTAGTCTATAATCTTAATCTATATATACTGATAACTTTTGGATTCAGATCAGTTTTCTTTCAATAACGGTCATTTTCACCGACACACACATTTATACTGCACTTTATAAACATCCTGTTAGTTTCGATCTTATATTTGAGGCAACATATAAATCATTTCTGTGTGGAAGACACTCAAATGAACTATGTCACACTCAAACAGATTCTCAGTTTTACTTACTATGAGACTTGTGTCTGTACTAATGACTTGCCTTTTGCATGCTAATTAACTTGAAACCCAAAAAGTACAGATGTAAGGTAGGACGTAGAAGTAAGACAGTGAAAGGATTGCTGTACCTGGTAAATGTAACCATTGTCAGTAACAGAGGGCTGGTTGGAGGGAGCACCACGAGGACCTACGCCCATTTTCAATATCTCCTCACAGCCTGGAGAGAAAAAGATTAATGGCGTATCAAATCCATCCCTGACAGTTCCCATTCAGTAGCTCAAATGTCTGCTGTCACTTTGACTGGATGGAGGGGGATGAAATTGCTTGAATTCATGTTTCACTTCATCAAGGACTCCTTTATCTGTGTTTGATGAAGACTGTGACCTTTCAGATTCAAGTGCAGGGGGAGATTATCTGCACTTACCAAGTATGTGTATGGCTTTATTGACAGGGTTAGAGACATTAGAAGACAGCAGAGAACAGCCAGAAACCAGTAACCAGTGGAGAGAGGTGGAAATAGCTTGGCTGTCTCTGCATAAATTTACCTCAACATCTATTTTTCTTACCTTTGATTGCAAACACTCCGTGGCAAAAGTCTTTGAAGTTGATTTTCCCATGGCCATTAGGATCCAGGTGCCTGGTCAATGCCTTCACCTGCAGGACACCAAAGTCAGAGAAAGTCTCAAAATAACACAAAACAGCAATATATTCTTCGACACTGGGTGAGGGAGAGGTACACTCTGATAGGTCACTGGCCTATCACAGGGCAGAAATCTAGAGACAAACAACCTCCCCTATGGGCACTTCAGAGTCACCAGTTAACCTAGTGTGCAAGTTGCTGACCTGTGAGGGGAAGCCGGAGAATCCCAAAAGAACCCAGATAGAACTCAAGCAAGCACAAGGAGAACATGCAAACACCACAGAGAAAGGCCCCAGACCTGGGATTGGAACCCAGAACCTTCTTGCTGCAAGGTGGCACTGCTAACCACTGTATCACTAAGAGTGTGTATGATACGTATGGGGCAAAAATATAATATATTGCGATACTATAGGCAAAATGATATATTGCGATTTTATTCCTTTTTTGACTGTGCTAAGTTAGCTAATGCCTGAGCACGTGATGAGCCACACACCTGTACTCTCATGAGATCTCATTGCTCCGTTGGAGTAGAGGAGCCGAGGCTGAATGACGGCTGCCAACCATCAATGATGGTCTGTAAACAAAACTGTGTTTTCCCAGCACAAATACTACCAAACAAATACAGAAAGAACAAGCTTCTGTATAAAATGGCCTATGCATGTTCTCATAAATATTGCATTGCTACTGTAATCCCCAGTGTGTGTATGTATGTGTGTGTGTGTGTGTGAATAGTTTAGGAGCAGTGTGTGGTTGTAAGATACACATGAAGAATAAGGAGGTTATGTTGCAATTAGAAAATGCAATAAACCAACCATCAAAGAAACTGATGTACCTGAATGCCTCACTGATAGAACAATGTCTACAACATCTACAGGACCGGAGCACAACACTGGCTCACAGGCAGCTTTTAGATGCCAGGCGGATCATTTTATTTCTAAATACCCCTCCAATCAGCTCCCTCACTCCCCGCGAAGCTTTCATCGCCATGGTGACAAAGAACTCAGAGATGAGAGAAGAGAGGAGGAGGAAGATGAAGCAGCAGCTTCCTCTTAGCACGGGTGAGTTATTTTTAGTGATGTTGCGCTGGTGCTCAGCCGCCATGACAGCTTCAAAGAAAATCCACTCCCACTGTTACATATCATTTATGTCAGGAATGATCAGTACATCCAGGACTTAACCTGCCTCTTCTGCTGCTGCCTGACATTTGTCCGCTGTGCTCAGTTTGAGTTTCAGCACAGCAGCCTCCAAATAACCTGGTCCAACCAAACACAACAGGTAGAAAAAGAAATCAAGCGCAAATATGAGTCTATTTACTATAAAAACTGTGTTCAGTTATGTACTAATCATCATTTTTACACACAGTTGTTTAAGAACAGATGAGCAATGTTAAAACTGTTGATGAAAACGACATCCTCTAAAACCTTGGCTGTCACTGCTAATGCAATGTGTTGTTTACTTTTAGAGCATAAGCACCTACATGCCATAAGAATAACTCTCACTCTGTGGAGAATTCATTGAGTTGAGTGGTCTGATAAACTGGGCAGAGAACTGTGTTAACATGTAGGCTACAGCAACACTAGCACCTGTTCTAACAAAAGCTTCAGTCCCACAGGAAGTGTGTTGATGCTGCTGGTGATGAACACGGGGCTGGTAGCTCGCTCTCCATGGTACTGAACCTAAGACTCACATCAGGTATCACACCCCTCCAAGTGCAGCACAGTCAGCATTTAGATGTTCCTTTACACTGAAAGACCATCGACAGTTCAGCTAACTCTGTATAAACTCTGGACACCTGCATTTGGGCAGTTTGATCATTTTCTTCTGGGGGAGAATCACATGTGTTTATGTATTGCCATCAGGTCTTTCCACATGTGTTCACAGAATCAGTATTAATTGTGGGGTTTTTTATAGCGCAGATTGTTGAACAAAGACTTTATCCATTTAAAACTCAGTTAGTCACTACACAGACAGACAGTGACGTCATGTCACTTGGCTGTATTTCCTGTGATTTCACTCTGATGTGATGATGGAATACATTCTTTGAAAAATCTGTTGTTGAATGTTTTTGTCCGATGGACCTGATAAAAAAAATCAAATATCCTTCATTCTGTGACACTTGTATGATTGTTGATCATTAGTGTCATGTAAAAAACACACCTGTCTTACTGTCTTACTAGATTCTGAGACTATCACCATAATCCTCTTCACTGTTATATAATAGATGTCAAAAAGACAGGCCGGTCTGGGGATGAAAGGAAACACATCATCAAGGGGTGCAAAGGAAAAACAGTGATTTAAATAGCAGTGGTTCAACCAAAAAAATGATTTCCTACAGTTGTGAGCTTGATGTGTTAAACCTCATCTCCTCTGGCTTAATAAGCAGCATTTTAAGTTTAAATAACACTGAAAACCCACAGTAAACACATGAGTCTCCGTGGTGTTGGACACAGTGAAAACTGGAGGCTCCTGTTGTCCGTAACAGAGCCCAGCACACACACACACACACACACACACGCTACTGGCTAATGTCTGAGTGAGCAGCCCCTCTGCTAGCATCTGGAGCACACCTGACATTAACCACGTCACGGCAGACAGGTTGTCTGCTGTTGCCACGAGCCTCTCAGTCGCCTCCTGTTACTAATTTACCGTAAAGAAAAAAAAATGTCGGTTGACCGACCACAGTCTGTAAAATTACGGACATTATGTTAATGAGGCGTGTACAGTTATTTGGCCCTTTAACGGCTCTCACCTCGTCTCCTTGACCGAACTGAAGACCGAGGTCCACCAAGTGCTCCACCCGGATGAAGCCGTCTGCATCCTCGTCACACACGTCGAAAACCTCCTTGAGCCTCCTCAGAAACTGCAGAAGCTGCTCCTGGTCCGGGAAAACATGTCCGTCCATTTCTCCGCCGGCCTCGTCGGTGGAGGAGCCGTTTTTTTTCTTGATTAAATGGACCGTGAGAGAAGCTGTGTTATCATCCTCCTCCTGGGCTCAGACTGAGACACGGAGCGACGCTGTGACATATGCAGCAGCAGCAGCGGGAGGAGGAGGAGGAGGAGGAAGAGGAGGGAGATGATTTGGAGATGAAGCGCTGCGTCACAGACCAACCGCCAATTAACTAAACTGCTCTGTTACCACGCGCCATCAAAATAACATCGGATACCTGGCTTCGGGTTAAAACAGGGCTAAAACAGGGCTAAAACAGGGTTTAACAGGATGGGAGCCTCCCCCCCAAATAAATAAATAAAGCAATTCTCATGGTGAATTAAAATTATATTGCAGTAGCCTATCATTAACATCGCCATTCAAAAACAGTTGAAAACGAAAATGGACAATCAAAGCAGTAAAATGTAGCTATGGAGGAAATAAAAAAGGAGAGACTGTTAATTAGCAACTGCAAACTTAGTCAAAAAGGACAGTGACATTTTTTTTTTTTTTTTTAGAAAAGTTTATTATATACTGTACAAAACATAAAACCATTATGTTCACTAATATCATCAACATGTTAAAAATAAAAGTATTTCTTATCCAGCCCCAGTTTAAAATCAGTTTCAATCCTCACACTCTGTGCAACATGATGACCATGATCTTATCCCTTTTGTCACTGTATCATTCCCATTTTAACGAGGGAACAGGTGGAATGACATAAAGACATAAAGCCAGTAAGAACCAAAGAGGAAAATGCATCTTGCCAAAGCAGGTGGATGTAACAAACAGCCAGATTTAAATGAGCAGCCTTGGCTCCAGCAGGGAGTCCCACCGCTCTGTCACCTGGGGAGGGAAAGTCAACTATGAATATACAAAACAAAAGAAAACAAGCCAAGTGTGGATAAGAGGTGATGAGAAGTTGATTTTAATAACCAAAACTGTGACATTATTTTAGTCTTACTGAAAGCCATAAGTCCAGTTAGCCACACTGGCTAATCATAGCTTAGTTCGATTGTTTTAGTTTATTAAATGCTATCCATGGTAAAGCATGCTGAACTGAACTCATGTAGGTAATCAGGTCTTGTGAGTATGAATGGGTCCATGACAGCTTAATGTGGTCTATTTGTGACATCTACTGGTTATTAATCACAGCACATAGAACAACACAGAAGATTATTTTGTGGTCTTGGTTTGCTGTTTGTTTAAAAAACCTTCTTCACAAATTTACATTGTGGTGTGCAGCCTATTACTTATAGAATCACCCAGTCCAACACAAAGGCCAACAAAATGACAGGATACAGTCAACACCTCTCAAATATTTTAAATTTAATTCATTTTCATGAGTCAGATGTTTCATTTTATCTTGTTTATAGTGTTTTTAGTATTTGTACGAGACAATGGTGATTTTCCTTCTAGTGTGCAATAGCTGAGCATGTTATTGAATGCTTGTGTTCCTGTGCAATCCAGAATGTGTGGTACTGTGCAGTACTACACCATTACACTGCTGCTGGGACAATCCCACCTTTACTGTGTACACATATTGTTTTTATCTTTAATTATCATTTTAATTTATAATTCATTGTTTACTGTCTTGTCACTCCTCTGTCCACACATATGGTCTTGTATTAAGATATGTACTATATCTGCAGTAGTACTTTATGGCCCAAAACAAATTTCCCTCAGCGACAATAAAGTTTATTTGATTGATTGATATGAATGGTTTTCTTTTTTCTGGATCCAATATGACTCACTCATATTTCAAGAGTTGGACTGCAATGAATTTTCATAGTTTTATCTGAATAGAAACTGAGGAAACAATTCAATAAAGTGAAGGAGATTAAATATAACAAAAACTAAGGCTAGATTTTGAGGTAGCTGTGCTGCTGCTCTCCCCCTCACAGTGAACACTGACACTTCAGGGAGCCACAGCCTCATGTGTGCTCTGTCACTGAGGAAATATTACTCACTCTGCTACTCCTTCAGTCTGTTGTAGCTCATTGCATTGCAGGTCCTCAGAGGTTAGAGCAGAGCTTGTGAATACCACAGTTACACGTGCCAGGTGGACAGAAGCCTGGCTCCAAATGAAGCTAATTGCTCACTGAGTAAACAGTTTGAGGACATATCTGCTATAGCAAATTTACTAGGTGATAATATATCAGATAGTGTTTCTCTGCTGCCCTCTGCTGACCAAAAGAAGCTTTACGTCACAGAAATAAAAGCATACCCCAGTTCACATATTATGACTTACCCAGGCACCTCTGGACACAGCGTACTCTACTCTCTCTGAGCCGTCAGGGTTCTGATAGACCAGGTCAAACTTCCCAGGCTCTACCGGAGCTGAGAGAAATGTGAGAAGTTGGTGAATTCTTGAAAAAGAAGCACATCCTAACAACCTTCGATCATCCTATTCTAGGTTAAGAAATCTTAAACACTCAATTTGACACTGTTCATCATCCCTTTTGTCTGTTACTTAGCAACCAACACACATGTAGCTGCAACACATAATTAGGATCTGTAATAACCGTCTCAGAAGAAGTTACACTTGTTGACATTTTGTTGGTTGTGTTAGAGCAATAAAAGAGTATCGAGGCTACTATAGCAACTACTACAGTGTGTGTGTGTGCATGTGCATATATATATAAACTAACTGCATTGAGATAGTTGTTGGTGCTAAATCAACAAATAAAACTTCTTGTGAGTATCAAATCTTAAAATAAAACACCAGAAAATTGTAAAATATGATTGTTAGTCTGTTTTATAAAAAGGAACATAGATGCTGCTTTTAGGACAAGCTTATACATGTGCTTTTATTTGTACCTTTTTAATGGTACATCATGCATCTCATGGGTTTGAATGTGGTTTTCATGTGTGTGGTGTTTTTATGTTTTGAGCCCTAACTGAAGGCAATTCTCTGTTACCATGCGATGGACAATTACGTTTTTTGAATCTTGAACCTTTAATATAGAAGCAGAGAAGTGATCCCTACCCTGAGAGACATGAAGCAGTTCCAGCTCAGTCTGTCTGGTTGTTGGGTCGAAGCTCACAATCTTCCCCTCCTAAAGCAGACAGTAACATATTAGGTGTTGTGACTCCGGTATGAATAAGCAGTTACGACTTCCTGGAGATGATCTTTCCCACAGCAGAAATGAGTCCACTCACCTTATAATCTGAGACCTCTGGTGTGTAGTTCTCTCCGAGCTCCAGCAGCTGTGAACACACACACAGGTAATACATCAGGAAACAAACTTCAAAGTTCAGTGTCTTACTGAGCACTGAACAAATGAATACTACTCATTTTCCTTTATAGATGACAGATCTGTCTTAAACCTCTGTTTATCTCGTCTTCACCATCAGATTCAATATCAGCAGGAGCAGTACTTGCTGAATGATGATGATTAATGGTTAGCGGACTAGACAGAATATTAGAAATAAGATGTGTTGCCACATTTCATTACTGACATCACAACTCTCATTTCACAAAATCAATGGGCTAATGTTCCAGTATAACAGAGTAGAGCTTTGATATTGTCATGTAATGTCAGGGTAGAGGATGGGCCTGCCAGTGAGCTGAGACAACAGTAATATCAATGTCAGTTATTAAGAGATGATACGAGTGTGTTGAGTTGTGTCAGACAGGAGGTAATGAGTTAAAGATTTGAAGGCTCTAAACAACAGATGTTTTGTATTGTGCAGTGATCTGGTCATTTGTTGACATTAGTGGACTCTCTGTTAGCTGTTAGCTGGTGTTGCACACTGTACAATATGGGAGCAGGACAGCATAAGCATAGAAATAAATGTCACATCCTTTGGATTTTTCCCCAAAATAGATCCAAGTACCTTACATTATTTCCACCAAAAAAATAAATCTAAACTACTTTCCTTTTTAGTTTAAAACAGATGAGTGCAGCCATAAAGCTAAACTGCTTCCCATGGAAGCACAGGGATGAAAACAGAACAGACACACTATAGTGCAAAACAGCCAGATAGACTTACCTTGAAGGCAATCTTCTGCCCCAGCTGTGGAGGGGCAGCGAGCAGGGGCATTGTGCTGTAGTCCTTTTTTGGAGCACTTTCTGCTCCATTCTACATTCAGAGACACATGCAAGAGACCCAGAGAATATTGATCATGATCATTTTCCATACAGTGTACTTCATATTGGACACAACCAATAATGAACACAACCAATAATGAATACCAATGTAACTGTAGTGCCAATAATGTGATAATGTGTTAGAGGTAAATACTATTTCCAGCCTGTTAAGCTGAGGTCATATGAGCATTGCCCTATATTTAAATAGTTAAAGGTTAATTATAGAGTTAATAACAAAATCAAAGTCTAAATCTAATTTCTAAGTTTCATTCATATGTTAGAAATTATATTCCATTAATATAAGAACAATACTATTTCTACATGGATGATAAACTGGGAAGGATGCTAACATTTTGCCTGCTACATGTAGCTTTCCCCTATTTTAGAACCATGTAGTGTAAATACCCATCACTTGCATATTTAAGGCCCTGTATGCAGTGTGCCTTTCATTTACTTTAAAACAACAGGACCTATGCTATTGGTCAAAACCATAAATTTGCCCCATTGTTACAAAACTATACATTTTATCATGTAAGAACAGAAAGTTTGACCGGACATAGCAATGGTAACAAAGGGAGGCTGTGCTTAACAACAGCTACAACATCTCTCATGACTAGTACTGGTTGAATTCTTTTAATCCATTGGTCCATACAGTTGTTCTTAAGGGAGAATATGATTTGATGATTAAATACTGAACTAACGTGATGCATTCAAGTTGAACTTGTGTCCTACAGCAGCTACACAGACAGACTGTACACATGGATAAGTAGGTGCAGACACATGCAGACTGACCTGGATGACCAGCGATGTGTTGGTCAGTGAGTCAGTCTGGTAGCTGGGCTCCTTGGCTCCATTAACGCTGGACTGTGTGCCATCAGCTTGCCATCTGATGAACCCTCTCCCTCCCCCTCTTCCCCTTTCTCTGGGACCACCACGCTTGGGTCCTCTCACGCCGCCCCCTCTCCAAGATGGCTGCCTACCCATGCCAAAATTCGGTTGCTGCAGCGGCTTACGGATAACCAGCTCGATCTCTTCGCCGTCTGAGTCACGAGGCTCCACTGATTTCTCATCAGGGGACGTGGCCGTGCTGGTCGCCTGTTTCTTGCCACAGCTTGTGGAGTGCTGAGCAGAAGGAGGTTGCTGAGAGCTTGAGTTACTGTTTATTGTACCTTTTGGAGATGTGGAGGTTAAAGGTTTGTTTTTCTGTGTATTTTTCACAGCGGGGGCTTCATCAGAGGAGGAGTCAGTCTCTGAGGAGGATGAGGAGGTAGGGTGTGATAATGTCTGGGTGGGTTTGGTCTTTGGAGGTGGTTTGGAAGCAGCAGGGGTGGACGCAGGTGTTTTGGGTGCTGGTTTTTTGGCAGGTGGCTTTTTGGGGGCAACATCTTCCTCACTGCTGCTGCTGCTGGACTCTGAAGAGGAGACACTCTGTGCTTTAATTTGTGCTGCTGACGTCTTCTTAACGCTTTTCACCGGCTGGTTGACAACAGTTGTTGTGTTTTTGGTAGGCGCAACTGGTTTTGGGGGGTCCTCCACCTTCTTCTTGCTCTTCTTCTTCTTCTTCTTTGTCTTCTTTGTTTGCTTTTCCAGTGACTTCTTATTCCTCTCATCACATGACGTCAGCATGGCGACCTCCTCCAGGCTCTCCTTGCTCTGTTTTCTCCTCTTCTTTTCCTTCCATTCCACGCTCACTCCATCTCCTCCTGGCCCATCCTCCTCTGCGGGTCTCTGTCTTTTTCTACAGTTTTTACTTGGCGTACCTGAACAGCTGCTGTGCCCGTTCACCTGAGCCTCAGGGTCCACCTTCACCCTGGAAAAAAGCAGGACATATAAGTGTCAAACCTCACTCCTGGCAAGAAATCTCTAAAAAACATACTACAAATGTGAAAATAAATTCTGTGCATGTATGATCCACACTAGTTTTCTGAGAGTGAAGCCCAGCAACCTCCAGTGGTCTTTTAGGGGGTTCCTCAAAAAAGGGAAATATTCCACTCCCTCAATTAGTAACACAGAGACTTTACATGATAAAACATCTAGAAGCAAACCTCTTATCAGGTTAGAGATTTATCAGATGAGGGTTGGTGATCTAATCTGTGTCAGTTATGGCTTCTTAAATTGTTCTAGCTCATGACTCATGGGTTTGGTGCACCCCACCCCAACAACTGGCCACCTTAGAAATGATTGACAGCTTGTATAACTCTTATTGTTTGTGTGTGAGCTCAAAGCCCATATAAGATCCCATTAAGTATAGTGCATAAGCACATCATATAGACTTTCTAATTGAGAATGCAGTTTTGGCCTCCAGCAACATCGTCAGGATATCATGTCTGGGCTCCACGAGCCACTGAGAGTCGCACAGCTCCACACTGCTCCCTGCCTGGCTGGGATCCCCACGCGTGACCAGGTTAGTCGGAGTGACCATAGTCAGCCATGTAGCCCAGTGTAGGCAGCGGGGCAGATTATCAATGAGCGGTCACAGCACGCGCACCTGACGCTGTCGTTGTCCCGCACCACGAAGATGCGCTCGGTGTGCGGCAGGTAGCAGTCCTCTATGAAGAGGTTCAGGATGCTCCTGGGGCTGAACTCAAACTTCTCTCTGATGATGCTCTCCAGATCCGCCACCACGCGACATTTGTTCAGGTCCACGAGCAGCCAGCACATGCGACAGTCAATGACAGCAGGCGGCGGGTAGTCAAAGTACAAGCGCACGCGTATAAAACTGTTGCTGTTAGCAGCCATGACAGTGGGAGACTCAAACCATACACCAAACACACGCCGGTGTTCCGCCAGCCAAAGCAAGGACCACGTTTCCGGTAACATTTTTCAGAATAAGAGTGCTATACCTTAAAAAAGTGATTTTTGTTTTATTTTTTGAATATCTACATAACATTAAAGTTCTCAGAGGTTGATGATTATGGTTATTTGACGCAATGAGAAAATAGTGCTGTCAATTTCTTGAACTTATTTTAAAGTTTGATTATTTTATCTTTTTATTTTGAAAGAAAATTGCGTTTCCCTACGGGAAGTCTTCATTTCATGTGGCCAGTGTCCTCTTTACAGTCAACTTATTGACAACCCACAACTCTGCCCTCTGCTGGAGTGGAGGTGCAGGTGGGACTTCCCGTTCATTCGACTCACAAAACAAGTAAAGAGCCCTCCAAACAACAAACAAACAAACAAACAGGAAAAAATCCCTGTATTACCCTATTAGTTATTATACTACTATAATTACTTTTATTACATAATAAATTGAAACCAGTTTGAAATTACATTTTATTCGCACGTTTATTTTATTTTATTTTTTACTTTGATTCACTTTTTGAATAGTATAATTTACTCTTTTCCCCTAAAATTAGTGCTGGTTGTAATTATCGACACAAAATCACTTGCGAAGTATATTTTAAAACTGGGGCATGACGTTGGTCAGCTGATTCCGGGTGTGGTCATGTGATCCCTCGGTGCAATAAAGCGGTACAACACAGCCTCATCCCCAAATCTGCGCTTCAACGATGGGCCTGGCTGGAACAAGCAGTCTGTTTCTTCTACTCGGCGTCCTCGTCAGT
>OMNW01002752.1:41855-58426 GCA_900303245.1 Selene dorsalis
CAGTAGAGGTAAGATGTTACACACCTGTTTAATGTTGGAGCCACCAGCCAGGGCATGTAACACACAACAAGTAAACACATGTTTTCTTTCTTGGCTCAGCTGACTGCAAAACGAAACCAACTTGTTCACGCTGTTGATGTACAGCTTTACCTAAACCTGGTGTGGGCTGGAGGCAGAAGGTGTTGGGTTAGGGTTAGGATAAGATGTGGATCAGGTTAAGATAAGGTGATACACTGATCCTGGGTTCAGGAAAACACAGTTTTCATTTCCAGATACACTGATCGTTGCAGTGTGGCTCAGTCTGTGCAGATGTGAGTTTCGTGTCCTCTGTCCGACACAAGGTGTTATTTCCTCATTCATACAGTTCATACAGAAGGGCTTACTGCACAAGTGTATGTCAAGAAGAAGACGATCAGAATCCCAATCATTAGTTCGATAATCAAACGTGCAAACGCTTTTATTAGCCAGTCAGTGATCATAAAACACTGAAATACTACACACCGTAGCACCGAGTAGAAGCTACACGCTGGCTGCCTCCACAACACCCACTGAGTCTGTGGACGTCACTACTGTCAGGGTGTCAGTCAGTGCCCCCTCGTGACTTTTTTCCAATGCAACAATTAGTGATTTGTCAGTTTTTTGTTTTTGAATCCAGTGAATTTAAAAACTTTCATGTAACAAAAAGAGTATTTCAGCTGCATCACACAGTAAGAGGATTCAAGTCTGCACCATAATGAACAAGAGGACTGCACTGGATGAAGTGTAATGGTTCAAAACTTAATGATGGTTTTAGAGCAATATCAGTCTGGCCCACATCTTTTTTCATTCAACAAGTCTGTGAGTCACTACTTAGCTAATTTGCGTAGTTCCTATACAGTGACTCAGATCATTAAAACAGATAATGTGTTAAATCCTCTGCAGGGCTCCCCACTCCCCTGGCAGGCAAAGAAGCCTGGAGCTATGTGGATGTGAGGGACGGGGCCCACATGTTCTGGTGGCTTTATTATGCTGACAGCCTGTCTTCTGGATACACGGACCTGCCTCTGGTCATGTGGCTGCAGGTAGGACACGATTAGGTCCACTGACTTCAGCTGACAACTTGAACGCTGCAGGAGCACAACAGTGTTTCTGCAGCTCATATACGTAATGGGGGATAATGCTCCAAACATGCCGCGCGTCCTGTGTTTGCCTAGTTGTTTTCCCAGCAGAGATTGTGTGTGTTAAGAAACACTTTGTCGTGAGCACACATATCTGCTTGTGTTCTTATCAGTTTACTAGGTATGGGGATCACTGCGTATGCAGCCATTGGAAAATTGGTGATTTGAAACAAACACAGCTTTTTAAATTGACATTCAGAAACATTATCTATTCAAACAGATTGGGTTGTAACTGTCAGGATGCTGATTTACATCCCCCAGTTCAGTTACAAATAGCTTTCAGTTAAGACACTGAATGAGTAATGGTCATGTTGCTGCTTTTAACTGCAGAGGAGGAACTAAGTGGTTCAGAGCCAGCCTTGTTTTTAAAAATGTAACCAGCTGATGTATGCTGTATATGTAACCAACTATAGATTTTGTCCCATAATTTTAGATAATGCGGTGTTATGTACAATTTTGACCCCTAAGAAAGTTGCATAATAAGTTAAAGTGAACACAAATAAATGCAACCGCTGCATCACAATGGATGTTAAAAACACATCACATAACATATCTCATCATCACCACACCAAATGGCAAATAATAGATTTTTTTCAGGTAATATTGATGTAAGATTTTGGTTCTTTTTTTTTTTTTTTTAAATCTTTGTGGGCTACATATTTCTAGAACAGAGAAGAAATGCAAAATTCTCTGTTAATGTGTTTTATTGTGTCATCGTGAGGTCACAGCACTTTGGATTTAGACTCCTCAACACCTCTACAGTTGTTTCACCAGCACCTGTGCTCTTGATGTTTGAACCTGATGAGGATGTGTCTTTGTGTTAGGGTGGACCAGGAGGATCAGGAAGTGGATTTGGGAACTTTGAGGAGATTGGACCATTGAACAGGGACCTGAAGCCCAGAGAGACCAGCTGGGTAAGATGCTGTTCAGTGACCACACAGATCCTGGAACAGCGAAGAGCTCAAACACATTATTCCCTTTTCAGAACTTGAATGTTTCATATATATGTATATAAACTGTGTGTGTGCGTATGCTCTTTTAGGTTCAGGCAGCCAGTGTGTTGTTTGTAGACAACCCCGTGGGCACCGGCTTCAGCTACACTGACAGGCCTGATGTCTATGCAACTGACGTGGCCACTGTAGCCTCAGACATGCTGGTGCTGCTCAACCACTTCTTCACAGAGAAGCCTGAGTTCCAGGTACTTCCTCAGTTACAGTTAGGAAAGTTGCATGTGTGATATTAGTTGACATCAACCAATCAACAGCAGATCAGACAAAAGAATTTCACCATAGCAACTCGTGCTGTAGAGGCAACTGATGGTTGTTTTATTCTCTGCAGAACATCCCATTCTACATCTTTTCTGAGTCATATGGAGGAAAGATGGCGGCTGCAATCTCCATGGAACTGGTCAAGGTGCGTTCACTGCTTGTTTACAACCTCTGCTCAGGTTCCCATGAGCTCACAGACGACAGAAAGTCCCCACTGTCAAACAGCTGCCAGACATTTAAAAGGGTTAAAGTAGATTTTTTAACGAGGTAATAAACTTCAGTGTTGGTGTAGCTCAGGTTCCAGACAGAATGATACACAGAAGTTATTTGTGATGAAATAAACACTTTGTTAGTTTTATGTGAATTTTAAGTGAAAGCTTAAAAAGAAAAGGAAATTCTTTCCTTACTTTCCTTTTCATTTCCATTTGATAAGAAAAGCTAAATGTCTCTACTATGGTTTATTGATATGAATACACTGTAAAAACATATAACTTGTCTGAAAATAAGTAGGAATAGAACAGACTACATGTATTTCCTTGAGTGTAATTCCGCTTCAGCAGGTTTTCATTGATTGCCCATCAGTCAGAGTAACTACACTGCAGCTCAGGTTGTGAAGTTAGTGCTTTCTGATTAACTCTCACATCAACATAAAATCATCTGTTCAGTCACCTTCCTATGTTTCATTAGGTGTTAAGTTTCATATGTGACATGTGTTTTGTTGGTCCAGGCCGTCGAGCAGGGAACGGTGAAATGCCGATTTGCTGGCGTGGCACTTGGAGACTCGTGGATTTCCCCACTGGGTCAGTATCATCAGACGTCACACCCAGAACGACATGCTCGTTATTTAACAACCTGCTGGACTGTTGCACATCTGGCTTTTGGAACAGATGTTTTAATTAAGTGATGTATTTAGACCATGCATGTCAAACCGATTCCACAAAGGTCCGTGTGGCTGCAGGTTTTTCTCCAACCAGCCAAGAACACACAGTTTGACCAATCAACTGTCTGAAGACTGAGATCAGTTGATTAACTGAGTCAGGTCTGGTGTGCTGCTGCTTGGTTGAAACAAAAACCTGCAGCCACACCGGCCCTTTGTGGAATCAGTTTGACTTCCCTGATTTAGACCTTCAGGAGGTGTTCAGACCTGTCTTACTAAACCACTTCAACCTGTAAGTTAACTCAGTGAAGGTTTTATCAAAGAATTGATCACACCTCTGATTTCCACATAAGGTTATAAAACAACTGTGAATACCACAGGTGACTGGATATGAGCCACAGCTGCAGCCATACACAGTGATTGAACTGAAACAGATGGGCCAGTGCTAAGACCTGGTACAAGCATTATCGTTTATCGTTAGACAGAACTCCAAGGTTAAACTAATAGAACATGAGCAGCACGTTCTTTGGTTAGATGGACCAGATAGGAGTCAAACATGTAGGACCACACTGACTGCATGATGCTGCTCTACCCAAATACTGAATGTAGAGAAGAGAAATCCAACATGACAGTGACTCTACACACAGTGGCAATCACAGAGGAGTTTTTAAGATAAGGAAAAAATGTGAACAATAACCTGGACCTGTCCAGACCTGGATTAAGTCCACCTCTGGAACAGTTTAACGTGACATCCCTCTCTGCACATCTGGTATCATCCATACCCAGGACAAATGAAGCAATCATCAAAGATAAAAGGGTTAGAGAAAAATATGTTTAACACCTGAAGGTCTGGAATCTGACTTATGAAAGTCTTCTGACTTGTGTTGGATGGTTCTTTAACATGGACCCGTCACTGTAGTTTAACATTTCAGTTTTTCAGATGAATCAGCTGTATTAAATGGACAGGGTGTGTAACAGCTGGACATTTTAGTGATGATGTGACCACAACATTGAATTAACTTTCAAACTGTGTCTTCATCCACAGACTCTGTCATGACGTGGGGACCGTACCTCTACACCACTGTGAGTAACACACAACAGGGTAGATGTTCAGCTTAAAGATGTCTGTTAAAGACAGATGTTCTTTTTTGGGGGGGAGTTATCAGGTCTTAGTTTTCATCTGTGTGTGTGTGTGTGCAGTCGTTGCTGGATGACTTTGGCCTGGCGGACGTCAACAGTGCAGCAGCGGAGGTGAAGAAAGCTGTGGAGCAGCAGCAGTTTAAGAAGGCCACTGAGCTCTGGTCTGTGACCGAGACTGTGGTGGAGCAGGTTGGTGCACAGACACTTCACTGACCACTCACACTTATCAGAGCTCCGTCCATGTTTCCAAACCACGAGGCAGCACATGCGGTCACACTGTGTCCTTCAGCATGTGCATGAAAACATGAAGCTGAGTTTTCACTTGTAAATCATTCACACAAAAAGATCTGATGGAAAAATGATGACACTCACTCTGGGTTCATGTCCAGTCTGAGGCCTGTCAGTTTCACACATCAGGGTTTTCTCCAATGTCCATTTACAACTGACAACTCACAATCACACAGAGCCTCACAGTACTCAACAAATGTCCCCTATGATCCACATCTGTATTATTATATATTAATATTGCGATGTTTCCTGCCACCTGAAATATTTTTCTTACTATCTGCTTTTGTGTGTTCATTTCACTGCTTTATTTCCTGTACATTGTTCCTTGGCGTGTGACAAAAACATCAAACAAGTGCTGTTTGATGGCAGCATCAGCTGTACTATAATTATGTATTATCAAAAGACAGGCAACTAGAGGAATGTAATTATCCCCATGAAAAAATATCATATCACAATATTAGGACTGGATTGTATAGATGTGTTAAATTATGGATATAATCCAACCCTCTCACTCAGATCAGTTTACATCTATCTATACTGCCCTTTTTACATAAGGACACAAGGAAGTTCATTTTCATTTTGTATCTACAAAGAAATTTCAGTCTGGCACTGTCAACAAGCAGCAAGTGAGTAAAGTGTGACATCGGTGCTGCTCTGATGTCACAGAGTGTTCACAGTTTGTGTGCAGGAGGTGGTTGAATTGAACTGTGTGTGTGTGTGTTTTTTGTTTTCTTTATTGTTGTTGTGTTTTTTTTTTGTCAGAACACCAATGGAGTCAACTTCTACAACATCCTCACCCAGGAGCCCGATGAGGGAGTCCGCTCCTCAGCAGGAGAGGACTTCATTGGTAAGATGTTGTGTCAGTATGTTCTGAAACATGAGAGCAGCTCAGTTTGTGTCTAACTGTAACTCACTTATCATACCCAGCTCTGCAGGCGCGTCGCCACATTCGTCCCCTCCACAGCCAATCGCTGAGTGAGCTGATGAATGGACCAATCAGGAAGAAACTCGGCATCATTCCCCAGAATGTCACCTGGGGAGGTGAAGCTTCTCTCTCTGCTCAGTTTGAATCTTGTATCAGAATATCCTGCCTCTGTAGAAATGTCTCCACCTGTGCTGTGCTGCTCTGTCCTCTCCGCTCCAGGCCAGGCAGAGGACGTCTTCAGCTACATGGCAGGAGACTTCATGAAGCCGGTGGTGGACGTAGTGGACCAGCTGCTGAGCGCGGGAGTCAACGTCACCATCTACAACGGACAGCTGGACCTCATAGTGGACACCATGGGTAAGTTACCGGTGATCAGTGTCGCCCGAGTGTGAACCATCCAGCTGTGAAATTCCAGCTGTGCCGCATGAGCCGGTGCTTCTCGTCACAGGTCAGGAGCAGTGGGTGAAGCAGCTGAAGTGGGAGGGGCTACCTGGATTTAACAAGCTGAGGTGGACCGCTCTGGATGACCCCGCCTCCCCGGGCCTTACTGGAGCTTTCTACAAAACCCATAGGAACTTTGCCTTTTATTGGATCCTCAGGGCGGGTCACATGGTAAGACACTGACTTTTAAAATATCTGAAGTGTGGAACACAAATACCAAACCTCCAGTTTTTTCTTTTTGTTTTTTTTTTTAGATTAATTTCATTCTTGAAATTGAAACCTCTTTTTATAATTTAACAAGTTATGATAATGTATATCTGTAATATAGTGCCACCTGGTGGATAAGGATCTTTCCTAAACATGAAACAACTGAAGTTTGCAGGAATTATATGTAATAGCAAATAACCCTTATGGCTATAATGATGCAATGAATCAATGGAAATCAAAGTGGAGTAACTTAAAGTAAAAGTGATTATGTGTTAACCGATCAGCAGATTGAGAAAGTTTTTATCAGTGACAACCCCACAAAATGATCATGGTCTATAAAAATTTGATTTCAAAAGTGTAATTTCAACACAAAAGTCTGGTCTATCTTTTCAACAGATCCCCTCAGACCAGGGCCCTATGGCCTTAGAGATGATGAAGATGATCACCCAGCAGCCCTGATACGCCTGCTCTGACGCCAGCTGGAATGGCTCTGACAATCACAATGATCACATGACCTTTTTTTTTTTTTTTGAAACTTAACTGCTAAACCAAATCAAAAATCTCAGTCCATAATTATAACAGTGATGATGACCTGTGTAAATCTCAGCCATAACACCAATAAAGACTGCTTTTTTTTGTCATAACTGACTTCTTCTCTGGGACACTATTCAGCTTTTCAAAGATGCTGTTTTTTTAATTCTGAAGTTGTGTATGACAAACCTGGAAGACTGAAATCTTGCATGTAGTTTTGTATTTGAGTAGCAGCACATGTTTTGTTCTTCAGCCTCTGAGCTTCAGAACAGTTACTTTTTATATTAAATAATAGACTCTGAGTTAAATTCTCTGCTCTAATTTGAGCAAAGTAGGATAACTTGGCTTATGGTGCCTAAAAAAGGGATCACCTTACACCACTCACCTGGATGGTTTCACTGCTTTTCTAGTCACAACAAATTATGTTTATTTTTACAGCAAATAAAAGAAAGATTGTTTAATATGGAACTTACCTGTTGTTAACTCTCTTTCCCATCATCCACCTGGTGTGGCTGACTGTTATAAGATTACCTACAATGTGTTGTCTGTTGTATCTGAACACAGACTGCTGTGAAATAAACTGATGATCACATGTTGCAGTGTGTTTTATTATGATGACGTGACACCATCCCCCTGACCTCATCTCGTCAGTGATGACTCAGTCTAAAAACATGGGGTTCTACTACTAAGTCTGTCCAGCATTATTTTTTACCCACTTAGACATGTTGCTTGGATACAAGCCATGCTGAATTTTAGACACATTGAAACAGTTCTATAATTGCATGCTGCTTGAAACTTAAACTCAGAAAAGTGATCACATGACTCCTAATATAGCTTTCAACCACCAGCTGCCTTGCAAATTACTTTGAAATTGTAGTGTTCTGATTACTGTTGTAAGACTAATGACAATGTTACAATGCAGGTCTCTGGACCAACTTACTGCTTTTACTATTCTGCATAGCATAGCACAAATGGACTCAGACAAGAACATAAATGGTCAAGTATGGTTTATCTTGATATTTCACCTCTACAAAGCATAACCATGTAATATAATATTATCTGCAGAGGTACATTTTTGGTTAAGCACATATAAGTACACCAGAGTTAGATGAGAGGATGAATCACAGTCACATCTGTGAGGTAAATGTGAAGATACAGCAGCTAATTAGCTTAGTTTAGCTACAACTAACTACATGTCCCAGAGTCTTGTCTTCATTATGAGGTTCATTTGTGTTCAGTTTTCAAAGAAGGTGATACACAGATTTTGTGACCACAAAGCAGAGCAGAGCTGATTCCCTGTTTCCAGTTTATGATTATCTAATCCACCCAGTTGATTCCTGTAGTTTCATATTGACTGTTTCTCATCCAACTCTTGATAAGACATTAAATGGACGGCTATTTCCCAACTGTTCCTTCAGATCTATTTGATGTTATGGAGCTTTTAGCCACATTACAAGTCCTTCACTGTGAATGGAGTTTGCTCAGTTCTTGTGGAGAAAGAAACTCAGACACTTTTATGATAAAAAAAGTGTGTAATGTGGCTGAAAACCCAAGAAGAATCAAGAAAGTAGAGTGAGCTGATTAAATGGTTAAAGCAAGATACAGGATAGTTCAAGCACATTAGCATCACGTTGTTTGATTAAAAGTCAGGCTTTGCCCCTCAAATCCAAAATTTAGAGACCTTCAACTATTAAAATGTCCAAACATGTCTACAGACATCACTGGGACCTCTGAGCCCGTCTCTCTGACTCTTTGAGCCAAAAGCAAATGAAGCCTGTGTCCATGTAGTGTTTTTATCTGAGCTGATCTCATCTTTTTACAACTATTTTCTGAACTTTTCAGAAAGGTGTTGGTGATGTCACTGTGGCTCCTTTCAGGCAACCAATCAGATGAGGCTGGGACTGGTCACCCTGTTCACCAACAGTAGAATTAGTGCTTCATAAAAAAATGCAAGAGGCCAATGTTAGACAATAAAATGGCTTTTGGTGATATGTGGTCAAGACACTGTTGTCATAGAAACAAACTGGGATGACATACCCCAGACCTGCCAATGCTTTTCTGGCAGAGAAAAACTCTACATGGACCCACGCTTTAAGGCAGTGTAGGGTTCCATCTCAGACATGTTAAGGTTTACATCATTCATACAGTCTGCACCAAAGAGAGAAGAAGAAGAAGAAGCAGCCTGATAACATGACAACATTAGTCTGCGGTCACTGTGTGACCTCCTCTGTGTAGCTGAGGCTTCTTCTTCCCCAGTGGCTCTCTGGGACTGAGAAGCCATTCTTCAGCACCGGTTCCACCACCAGCTCCAGTAAGCTGGGAGGCTCAGACACCGACAGCTCTGTTAACCTGAACAGATTAGAATAGGCCCGTCCCACCAGAATCATCTGACCCGGGGGGATACGGGGATCAGGTCCTCTCAGCCGCCGCCAGTACACCCTGAAGTGGCGTACCAGCTTGGTCTGGTATTCCCAGCGCAGGGTGGCGTTGAGGCGCAGGCAGGGAGTGGTGGAGTTTGGTGAGGTACCAGCACCACGCAGCCACACCACATCATAAATGCACAAGCCCTGAAGAGGCTCAGAGGGATCCTGCAGGCTGGCGACATCTAGGAACTAGAAGAGTAAGACAGAGGCAGACACACAGGAATGATTAGAGAGAGAGGAACTATCAGGAACTGTATGAACCTGGTTCAAACCTGGTTGTTTCACCAGAGAGTCATGGCTGGGGGAAGTTTTAGATCTCCTGAAAATGGAACGGGCAGAAGATTTTGACAAGAGCCTGATAGATCACTGGGACAGTCTACAACAACCTTATGACTCCTTCCTCCTTTATATGAACATCAGATGACACTATTGCAACCCCCCCTCTCCCTTTTTTTGTGTGTGTGAGTGTGTGTTTTTGTCCTGTGTATGTGTGTCTCATTGTATGACTTGTCTGTATATGTTGTTTTAAGTTGTGAACACCCAATAAAAACTCTTAATTGCAAAAAACATTGGTGCTTTGCTATTTGCAGATGAAAGTGGTAGTAGAAATACAAATACTGAGTAAAAGCTAAAATGGAAGTACTGAAAGTAGGATTAATTAAAGTGTCAACACTGACTACTATTCTGCATTAAGCACAGCAATATTTATTATGATCATTTTTTTAAAATCTTTTATTTGTAGAAAATTGTATCTAAAATTTGGGACCATGTCATGAAGATTTAGGTCATATATTTTCTTCTGCACAAAAACCTTCAATGGAGATGAAGAATAAAAAAGAAAACTTCACTTGCTCAGCATTGTTTGTGTTTAATAGGTCTTCCGTCTCTTTACCTTCATGGACTGTTATTTAACAACAAGCTCGATCTGGGTGGTGTTTGTTGTACTGTGGTATCTCTCCTCTGTGGAGAACAGCTGCTTGTTAATGATGCACAGGTGCATCTTCTCTGCACTGATTGCTCCTCACCTCACCTGTGTATATCAGTTTCACTATGCTGGTCTTTCTATCTACATGAGAGGATATGAAAATGATGTTGATATGATTTTATAAGAGTTTGTGCCAAAAAAGAGCAGTTTTTGTGTTTTTTTTTAACATCTGGAGAATATGATTATAAACTAGGTATCTCCACATCACCAGAGGGCTTCATGTTGTGACACATTTTACTTTTATCAAAAGCACCTTTCTGTGTGTGTTTGTATTTTTTGGGCATTTTTTGCCTTTGATAGTATAGTCAAGAGAGACAGGGAAGCAGGGAGGCAGAGGGAGGGGGAATGACATGCAGTAGGGGGCCGCCTGATACGGGATTCGAACCGGGGCCACCTGCAGCTGTGGCCTCTGCATATGAGGCACCTGCTCTGCCCACTGTGCCACACGACGCCCCAATCTTAATAATATTTTGATCAATTGTTCATGCCTAATTTTTTTCCATGTTGACAGCTTTTACCTGTGTTTCTTATAATGAACACTTTAGAGAACAGATTGAACACAGTGGGCTCTCTGTGTCTCACCATGATCTCTCCCACCCTGCAGCTGAACGGTGTGTCCTGAGCATCTCCAATCCGCTGGATTCTCACACAAACTTCTCTGAGAGCACAACCACCGAGCTCCAGCTGTGAACATCTGCACACAGGGACAAGACGACCAGGGGGTCAGTTCCTCTGTAATCAAATCAAATTCAACTCTGTGGCAGGAGAACACGTCTTGGTTGCATAGTGGAACTGTAAACAGGTCTTAGGTCAATGTTTTTATTTAGTTGCATCATGACTAATGTACTCCAGGTGACAGACTGCATCAGCTAGGCTGTTGTGGGGACTGTGTCTTACCTGACAGTCCAGCCGCTTGGATTCAAGTCTCCACACAGATGAAAGTACTGTCTCGCCAGCTCGTGCCTGTCGTCCAATACCTCAGGACTCACACTGGTAACTACACACACAAACACACAGAGATAGTGCCGGAGTGAACACTGAAGCCAAGGAGCTGGAGCTGTTTGGATTTATACAACACCTTCTGGAACATACTAGGAACAAAACTAGAGTGTGACACATCATCATCATCATCTGAGAGGCTGGATTAAGACCAGCACCATTTTCATTCTTACTCTTTGCCTCTTTAATGTGTCACGAGCTGAACCCCTGAAACTGCACAAACTTGTCGTTAATTGAACTGATGAAGTCTACCTGTTCACTCGTGGCTGAACATTCACAAGGTTTTTGTCTTTGCCATGAGCTACAGTGTGAGGCTTTAAGTTACATTTACAGAACGTCAGCTATGACACGTCATGTCCTGCTGATGTAAAGAGAAGTCACATAGAAACCAATGGATGTGAGCAGAACTCATTTTGCAGAGTCCGTATTTGTATTAGAACCTGGAAATGGAACATATTAATACAGCTGTCAACACAGAGCCACTCAGCGACAGTATGCTCTGATATTACAGGTGTTAAAACAACAACCTGTGCTATCAAGCTAAAATAGTTAAAAGTCATATTTGTATTAAGAGCTTCTCCTCCTTCAGTAAGGATACCTGTAACTCAGTCACAGTGTTTGCACGAGTTGTTCTTATATGAAACCTGATGATCTTGAACACACATCCAGAACAATCATAAACCATTTATAAAGATCAAAACAACTTTTTATAGAACTGGACACAGTAGTTCATATAATATTTCCAGTATATGAACACAGACAGCTGTGTGTTAGGATCTGTTCCTGTTGGCCCTGTTTCTCTGCTGTGTTCCCGTCTCTGACGTGTTCATTTGTCCCCTGTTTGTCCTCCATGCCAGTATGTGTGTGTGTGTGTCAGCTGGGTGTCGCCTCCTGGCTCACACTCCCTTCAGTCTCCAACCACAGCTGCTGCTCATCATGTCACCTGCAGTCTAAAGCCTGGTCCAACTCCTCACTCATCACACCTGTCTACAGCTCCTCCCTGTCACAATAGAACGGTACATTTCCACCACAGGAACTTTCCTCAGGAACCAGGAACCCTTCAAGGAACTATGAGCGTTTCAACCACAAGAACCATAAACTACATTTAGTTCTGGGGTAAAACATTTCCCCTCAAAACTGGCCCTGAAAATTCAGGAAGTTTGGCGGAGGGGGGTGTCTGTGTACTGAACATCTCTGATTGGCTGAGTATTCGCAGCATTTTATTTCACCTGGTATATTCCAGCTGCAAGCCCACTGTTTTGTTTTTACGTGGTTTTTGCACTGGATTACAGCAAAAAAAAACCTATAATAGATGGACCAATGAAGCGCAGGCCTTGCTCGGTGTTTACGCCGAGGGAGATATCCAGCAGGAATTTGAATTGGCAACCCGAAATGATAAGGTCTACACGAATTAAACATAGACCACACTGTGAAATAGGCCTGGGAGAAATTAAAGAAACTTAAACAGGACTATAAAAAGATCAAGGAGCACAACAGCTGGAGCGGGTCTGACAGACGCAGGAGCGAATGGTACGACCGGCTAGATGCCTTGCTCGGACACGGACCGGAGTTCTCTGGCTTGGCACCAAATATTCTCCCTGGGACTGCAGACAACAACGGGTTCCTGAAAAGAAAGTTCCAGGAACTTTTGGTTCCAAAGCACCTAAAGGCTTTTTTTCACCAGCTCTGCCAACTGGTGTCAGATCAATACAAAAACCTAACATTGTAAGGACAAGAGGAAAACATGTCGTGCTTGTCTAGTATTGGAGGCCACACCAAAGCTTTTTACAATGGAAGGCACATTCACCCACAGTGTAACAGCACCACAGCTAATGTGCAACGTGAGGACACGTCAACATGCAGACTGGAAAACTCAGGATCAAACCGCTGACTCTGAATAGTGGCTACCTCCGGAGCCACAGCTAACCCCAATCATGTCTATATTTGTGCTCCATTTTAATTTAAGTCATGTTGCATACACAGATATATATGTGCCTTACCACAAAATCAACATCGAGCACCGCCTGTTTATTTCCACTCTGTTTTGCTATTTCACAACCTTATTTCATTGCAGAGCTGTGCAGTGCACTGATTCCCTCTCTGTCCCATAAGCTCCTCTCTCATGACCACCCTGCAGAGTTTAAGCAGCCATCGAACAATGGATAGAGAGTGAGAAGCTTACGTCTGACATCATCTGTTGGTGTGTAAACATCTGTTGTCTTCAGCTCCAGGGAGACTGTGATCCCAGCAGACGGTTTGCAGATGAAGCTCACCAGCATCTTGGATGGCAAGGTCACATGGAGTGAGAAGATCCTGAAAGACACAGAACATCATGCGAGACTTGCGTGTTTGGAGAGGTGAAAAGATGAACAGAAAACACACACGAAACACACACTTGGCACAAATTGAAGATGTGTGAGAGGCGGGGATGAGGCCCTCGAGCAGCAGTGAGCAGCATCCGTTCCAGGCGTCCTCCGGGCAGCCCCGGCTCTTCAGCCAGCCGTTGTCCCCCAGCTCTGTGTGGTAGTAGAGAGGCTGGATCTCCTGGGCAGACAGGTTGAACCAGCTCCTCCTCGCCTCCTGCTGCAGACACATTAAACCAGAACTCTTAGACAGGAGAGCATTAATCAATAACACTTTATGTATTTTTATTTATTATATGCTGATGAGACTGCAGGGCAGTGTGCACACAGAAACCACAGACTCTGAGCAGAGAAGGTGAGATGAGAAGGAAAGTTAAAATGCCCAAATGAAAATCTGCAGAGGGAGCACGGGACGCTGTGAAAAGATCTTAAGTAGTGCTGAAGTGGAGCTACTGCTGCAGGAAGCCAACAAAAAACCAGCTGTTAGATTTAGTAGCATCAGCAGTGGATGCAAAGTGACAGAAAACAAAAATATAAGGGATGCTGTCAGTCGTTCACTGAATGTTTTATCTGGAGAAGAGCTCACTGCTGATGAAGTAAAGAAGAAATGGTCTGATCTCAGATCTGAGGTTAAAAAAGCACTGGCAAACAAAGAAGAGAGATACAGAGCAGTGGAAGGGACAGGCTGGTCCAGACTGATCTGAGCTGGACCAGCACATCAGCTCATTATCAGAGAGACCGCACTCTCAGTTGTGACATCATAAATATCATCATATCTTATATGGATGGTGTGGTGATTCCCAATAAACATAATTGATGTGAATGAAGTGTCTTTACTGTTTTTCAAGAGATCGTAGTGCTTCGTAAAATATATATATATATTTTTTAAAAACATCATAAATGATCAGAAAACTATACAACTGCAGTGTCTGTACATTTTGTTCTTAGCTAACAACAAATCCTGGATAAGAAAACATTCATGAATGCCACAACCTTCATAAAAATTGCACAAGTGGGACTTAAGAACCAATTTGTTCTTAAGAACGGTTTGTGAATGAGGCCCAGTGTATGCAGCACCACTGAGCAAATAAGGAATTTTAGGACAATAAAAGTATATTGTATCACATTGTATCATATTATTTAATTTGTCAGATAATGTTCATGCATGTCCACCACAAGAGCCTTCCTGCTTATTATACTTTTATCCATGGAGAGAGTAAACGACAAACAATTATGACTCAGCTAGTCTGGTACTAACACAGACGTCTGTCATAGCAGCCACATCTTCCCCTCCACTATCATAAAATAAATGTGTGGAAAGTTATTGTGTGTAGCTTGTAGAGCTTGTATTCTGAAAAAAATCTGACAGAAGTTCAAAAGGGTCTGTTGTAATATCTGTCAATAATGACAGTATGATTTGTTTTGCATATCACTTATCCAACTTTATGTTAGGAGTCCCATAGTACTTTCACTGTGGATATATAATGATGAGAGTGGCAAGCAAAAAAAGGGGTTATAAGGTGCTGATGAGCACTGGCTTTAACCAGCAGTACTGGTGATGTGATCTGTTTCCCTCCTACACCTCAGTCAGTACCTTCCCTCTCCGGTAGATAGCCTTTCCAAAGCCCTGGCAGAAGGAGGAGATGAAGGGGAGAGGCGAGGCCAGGCGGTGAATGTACAAGTAGTCTGACAGAAGAGCCCAGAACCTGCAGGAAGTTCGGGAGCATCTCAGTCTCTATCTGTCAACAGGTGATCCATGGGTGTGTTAAAGTCAGTGGAAATACTGAACGGATATCTCACCTGTCCTGATTCTTGCGGAACTCTGTCTTATCCTCGTGGGCCTCGTACACCCAGCCTGGAGCAAAGATGGCTGTGGAGAAGCCGTGCCTCCTGATGACCTCCAGAGCCTGCAGACAAACAAACGAGATGCACAGTGATTGCTGGTGAATTATGTTATTCATAAAAAAGATACACATTATCCACAGTGAATACCTTATTTGTTTCTAGCATTCCTCCCACCACCGCGCCACGGGCGAACACGTCCACCCCGACGTAGACATCAGCCATGCGGCCTTGGATCCCACTGTAGTCCTTCATCCACTCCAGGTTCTGCTCCGTCCAGTTGTAGTTGGTGAAGAAACCATCGCAGGCATCGAAAAACACCCTATGATGGACAGAATGAGATCATGTGCATGAGTCATCTCCAGTCATCTAAGTTCTTGAAGTTCTGTTCCTGATAACGTGTTCTACCTGTTGTTCTGATTAAGCTCGTTCTGCCAGTTGAGCTGTCCGTTCTCGGTCACGCTGTCGTACCACAGCACCAGGCTGCTGGGGACTCGCTCGTGCATCTGGTCTGAGAGGTAGCGCAGGAACAGAGGTGTGTTCTTCACCGCAGTCTCCTGCAGGCAGAGGACAGTACACACTCTGTTTGTATCACAGCACCTTAAATAGGCTGCCACAGTCAGCATGGAGATGGTCAACATGTTGCAGAAAAGACCACTGACAAAAACATTAGCTTGAGTGAAATGTGAAACAATGAATGCTGCTAATTCTGTCAGCTAACCCCAGTTGGTGGGGGTGTCAGGTGTCAGGGTGGTTATAAATTCTGGGAGGAAGGCCATTCAGATTATAAACAGTAAATAAATGTTCAGTAAAGTTCAATAATAATTTTATTTATTGATTATTCCATTGCCTGTTATCACAGGAGGAAGTGGAGGCTAAATGTTTGCTTGAGTCATAGAATAAATAATTAAATATGTTTACATATGTGTTCAAAATTACATGAAGTCAAAACAATATAAGGAGAAGGCCGAGCATCAACCTCTACAAAGTGAAACCAATACAGAAGAACCAATAAGTGCAGTTCCTCCACTGACCACTCGGGTGTATCTCCCAGTCCCCATAGACTTTAGTGTTAGAATATTATGTTTGCAGCCTGGTATAAAAACCTGTTTTGGTTTCTACAAG